>JAMZAV010008243.1:0-29201 GCA_024449915.1 Sweltsa coloradensis | reverse complement strand
GGTTCGTTCCCCAAACTTACAGATTGCCTTTAAGTGGGGGAATTCGTTTCTTCCAATGCGACTCAGCTGATGTTCTAACAATAATAATTACTTTTGGCGCTGGACACATTCCTAAATAATCAAATAGTACGTCAAGAAAAAGTTTAAAATAATATAAAAAGTAGTATAAAATTTTAGAAAATAAACACTGATAACTCATGTCGATGAAGCTTGTATAATTAATTAATTTTCGCCAAAAATCTTAACTTAGTCATTTCTGGTAAAAAGCCATTTGAAAATATATATGTTGTGCCTTGTGTGCGCTAGTGTGTGAGTGATTTTACCTTGTCAATTCCAAAATGTATCTTATTTCTTATCCTCGTATTTATGAGAAATAGCCAACAAAAACATGTGTTAATTTTCCCCTTCAATTCCTAGAGATGAATGTATTTACAATTTAAACTTGTATTGTTCATGACGTTTATAACTTTGTTGGATTAGAAAACTTAATTTTCATAATTATTTTCATCATAACTTTCATTCTTAAATATAATAAGAATAATTTGAAAATAAAATCTATAACAAACTGTTGCAGTACAAGAATAGTCTATTTATCTTTTTCACTGTCACAAACAATTGTTTCTGCTTATATTTAAACCGAAGTACAACCCTGAAATAGGTCACAACAGTGTATTTATAGAACCGTGCTTCCGAGTTGTCTAGTTCGTTAGACTGTTTTGCATTCACCGTGCACAGATGAACTCTTGCGTGTCTAGAGTGAAACATAATAATTGAGGGTATGAATATCAGCGACAGACAACAGACGTCCAAGCCCAGTGTTCGCCACCATTCATCATTTAGAAGTAACCGTGATCATATCTCAACAGCCGTATATATAAACATGTAGTCCGAGACCCGGCACCTCCACCAAAACACTGCAATTTGCTGGTCTTTGTGCACATACAGCACTTATTGTTTATTATTTATATGTTTATTGTTGTTTATATTGTGTTATTTGAAATTAATATTATCAGAATCTTTTCAAAGAATGAAGTTGGGTAGAGGGTGGGCGTACCCCACACCCCACAAGACTCTTAGACCCCGGGTCTATCGAAGCCGGCCAGCTAGCTGTGCAAATGTGCATGACGCTGTGCACCCATATTGTCTCGTTATTTCCATGTCCTATCTTCCTTATTTTATTCATTTCAACAAGTTTTAAAAATATATGAACAAATCTTGACGATCCATTTTGTTATATTGATATTTCAATTAGAAAATTGCAGTAAACAATTCTGCATCCAAAGAAGTTACCTGACTTCTGATGATGATGATAAACAATTTTTGAAGTACAAATAAGTGACTTGACTGAGAATGATGACAAGTTTTCACCGTCGTTAAATTTTAGATTACTGTGTTTGAAAACTGTTGCATATTATGTTGTTGTGTTTGGAAATACAATAATAAATAAATTGTGACATGGGGTAAAATCCAAAGAATGTGGTGCAGATAAAATCATAGATAAAACGATATTATCTTAGCTTGTGTGTTGAAACTCTTAACTGGATCTACCTACTTGTTAATAATGCATCAAAATTAATTAAATATTGTAGACCCGGCACCTCCACCAAATACACAATTTATTTTTAATAAACATGAGACGTGGTTGTCTCACAACTTGAATATCTTGCAAATTAGTTTGGAATGAGCGAATTAAGTTTGCCTTCAATAATGCTCGTAAACTCTAACGATGATATTTGTGTAAGCCTGAACTACGATAAAAAAATATTTTGTTTGTGGGTCTGACGTTATGGAAAATCATGTTCACACAGGAGTTTTAAAGGTGAATAAAGTTGTGCACGACATAATGAAATGTGTGTTCAATCCCCACGTGTCTTTTGAACACTACTGATAAGTGAGACAGTGACATGCCTCATGTAAAATATCTAAGCCGTACTGTTTGCCAACCTAATAACAGATACTTGGCTAGCAGTTGGCTCAGTTTATGAGATTGCATGCGGATTTAGCATTTCCCGCGAAAATAAAGGGCAATTTATCTTTAAAGTTTGTTTTTGTTATGATATCTGCAGTATTATTGCTACAAGCTGTATGCGACAGAACATTAACTAACGCAAATTAACGTTAACACGATCGATATTCTACTTTAACCTGGAATCCACCACACATTCTATAAACTTACGTGCATCTTTATCAAAACTATGAAGACACACACCTTAATGAACCCTTTACGCTATCAGAGTAATCAGTGTGGCTGTCTTAAATACACACTCGTTTGTAAAATAATTGATAGGTTTTGCATTTCCGCCACGAAGCATATACAATATTCTCGTTCCTCGTAAGAATTTTGTCGTATTTGTTTGCGACCTTACTATATTTGAACCTTAGATTCTTTTTCGTCTTTATTGAATTTAACTCTCAAACAACAAAGCACAATAACCAGTATAGTTCTGTTTGACAGCTGTTTGTGACCATAGGCGATGGCTCTCCAAGCAAGCACATTTATTTGGATTTAGGCCTCGTCAACCGTTAAGTCATGAGCATTTTGTAAATAATGCAAGGCCTTTCATGTCAAATCTTGACCGTACTCGAATTAAGTATACGTTAATCATGAGTTGTTGCTAGTTTCTGAAATAAGTTACACGATATCGGTATTTTCACTGTTAATTTAAAAATTAAGTTATTTTCTGTTTATTTATTTTTTTAATACTTCACAATATAGTTTTAAGACATTGTTTAGCTTAGTTTCAGAATGTTTAACTAAGCGTTTCTGATTCTTTCGGTTCAACAGGAAAGGCTTCTCTAACCACTTTGCGTGAAGTGAAGCCGTAAAAAAGGCAAAACATTGGCACATGTCCAAGATCTGTGAGAAAAGTGCGAGATCTGTAGTAAAGCTACAGTCGGCCATCTTGGCGCAACAGGGTCACGGTCCAGACAGGGTCATAAGACGGAAGTCACGTGACGCGCTGACTTGTACGGCAGTAGACTTCGCATTGCGGCGCGACAACCCAAAACATCCGGCTTTCTAGCTTTTACTGGGTTAATGCCATGATTCACTTATTAATTCAGCCTTCATGTCGGCGTGTGACGATAAAATTAATGTAACCCTTTTAATGGGGGTAGGAGAGATAAACTAACATTTTAAATAAAAAATAATCTACTTGTTAGTGAATATACACAATTGTTTTGCAGCAGTTTTTTTCCATTTTTTCCTGTTATTTTTTACATTAATTTTGGAGTATCTCCATTTAAGTCTAATCTATGTAACATTTATCTTAAATAGAAATATAAGGGGCGTGGACCCAGGTATTTCTTGTATAATTTATTTTTGTGTAATGTTTACAACTGTAGAATAAAGTATTTGTTTGTTAAAAAAAAAAACAATTGTTCACAATTTTTTTTCAAATTCGCTGTGGTGTTGTGACAAATTGTTTATTTATTGTATTGTTCCAAATTTAAGCCTTTTTCTGTCTTTACGAACGTATTACAGATGAAGTTATTATTTTACTCCTTCTGTTTAACGTATGGACAATAATTACAAATATCATGGATATTAATGATCGGTGTGCGAAGGGAAGACATTCAAAGAAGCCTCTTTACGCGCAAGAAATATGACTGCGAGTGACTCTTTCACCATTTTAGGGGTATGGAAGCTTCTTGTAGATAAGTGGTCATTTAACTTTAGATGTAGTCTGCTGAGTGACCAGTCACTCACATCTCTACTTCCACCATCTTGTGACGTCACTTCATTGATGAATTAGTTCAACTAATCTATTTGACTTCGGCTGAAGGGGGCTTTGGGAAACACCCTTAACTTCCAAACATGTTTTTCTTATGCTATACAAAACATTACTGGTCTCATGTCCCCTGACAGCAATTGAGATTAGTTTGCCCAAATTTGCTTGTCCTTTTTTAGGCCTATACGCTTGGATGACAAATTAGCACTTCTTTAAATATTTTAAAATATACAAAACGTTTCACTCCGTTGCTAAATAATATATAATTCGTCAGTTATTTATTTAGAAAGACACGGAACTTACTAGTTACTGATGCAGAATTAAAGATGGACTATTATGCAGGGGCCAAACTGTTTATTATATAATATTTGGTACCGACCAAATATTATGGTTCACTAAATTTTGTTTCTACACACAATTAGTACTTAATTTTAACCTGAGTGCATTGAAAAATCATTTATGTTTGAATTTTGGTATCAAGATGTTTTTCGTCAGTCAGTACAAAACTCGTCACATCGTTTTTGTTCTGGCTGACAAAAACAATTGAGCATCAATATCATAGGTACGTACATAACTTAATCTCATAATTCAATATGAACCGTCAATTACTTATCTATACAGTTACAAAGTCGTGGCATTTACTTTCCAAACTAAAACTTTTCAAGACAGGTTAAAATGCTTCAAAATCATCTCACGTATCATAAAAATAACGATATTAATTTTCCTGCAGCTTTCATCTGGGTTTTCTACTGGGATTGCCCTAGTTAAACCAGCAGGGATTAGCCTGGAGTTAAGCGGGTTATATTTATCGTTGCGTTTGTCGAGGAAAGTTCAGAGAAAAGCTAACAAAAAAGCCATAGAAACGTACATCGTTAAAACCAAGGAAATCGTACTAAGTTTGTTAGGAATCGGCTCCTAAATAAACCTGGGGGAAAATGTCTGTACATTTGAAATCTTAATTGTTAACCCGTAACCTTTAACCACGTGTCAACCACAATCAATCAATCACCAGACAGCAAGAGGTAACTGTGTTTGTTGGTTCTTATCTGAATCCTTGGTAGTTAACAGGAACACGGTTTTTAGACCTAACTCCGGTAACTCAGGGTTAGAATGTTCACGAATCCGGCCCCCTGTAAAGTATGTCCGTCAATCTTTGTTTGTGTCACTTCTCACGAAAGAAACAGAACATGTCCTCCGATTGACATTGGCAAATGAGGTTTTATGTCAAACTTTCGTTATTAGCAATTAAGATATTGTTATAATCAAAACAACTATTTCGATCCCCCGTGCCCCCACTCGCGCCCCCTGTTCCCCCATATGATTGTCTGTCATGTTGATAAATGCCTCTAGTTTGGATACTCTCGTGCTTTTGTTTGCTCATATTACAGCGTGGTTGCATCCATGCAGAGCAATCATTTGAGCTTTCAGTGGTGCAAGAATCAAGTCAAATCACTTACCTTTTGACACGGCTCTGAATCCTCATCACTCTGTTCCTCCCTCGTTATCATCTCGGAAGAAATAACACAAGGATTTATATAAAGCGTATAAAAAAAACACAATTATTTATTGTTTTCAAATATGATTAAAGTAGAAAATGTTAAACCAATGATTATAATTATTGCATTAATGGTCGTGGACACCCTAATAAAATAGTATTACTTACTTACGGACCTAATTGAAAGATTAAGGGTAGGCCCTAGTTAGGAAAAGGGTTGTACATCAAGGACGCCTTGTGTTGTCCTTGAGGCTCCACCGACGTCTCAGTCCTTGACAAAAACAGGAAGAAAAACACAAAAGTCAAACAAAAGCTCTCACATAGTTTTATTCGTAACTCGTCGCAGATGATTTAAAAAAAGCAAACCTATATATACAACACAAGAATTGTACATAGATGCTTGTTAAGTGCCAAATCAGTACAAAAGTCTAATATTATCAATAACTTTGTTGTTTGTTTCTATATAATATCTATATGGGAGAGAAAGGAATATTGCACATAGCGTTACCAGTGTAGTACGAGGTTGCAAGGCGCGTTAACATGGACTCGGGGATTCGATGGAAGGAATATAATGCTTCATAATCTATGGACAACCGTAGGTCTATGATAATGATAACATAACCTCTACGGCCTACACTGCGCTACGCCGAATCCTAGTCTCAACATCTCAAACTACAAAGTTTTGTTTGTTTCCGATGACATAGAATTCAAGGTACTTGTTCTTAATACTAGATAATATACACCAAGACTGTTCAAAAAATATAACGTTCAAAACATTAAACAATGATCTTTTCTCATGAATGAAATCTGTCCCCTGTAGATTTGTGTACTGGATTACAATGTGGAATTATTATGCAAAACGTATTGAATGCTAAGGTGCACAAATAGTGAATTACTGAGCATCTCCACAGCAGGCACGGCAGATAAAGACATCTAGAATATGGTATTGCGTTGAGAACACTCCGTTATATTTAGCAGGAGAGTCTTAGAAGTAATGTAATGGTTGAGTCATTAGTGTGGCGACACGAGTGATTATAAGTGAATCAGGGTACGTGTTTTGAGCCATTTACAAGCAAGCCCCTTGCCCCTCTCAGACCCCTTGATGTTGAATTATATAACAATTAATTTCAGTATATTGCTTCCTTATTGACGTCTGTTACACGTTTTTTTTTTACATTACATGGAAATTTATATTCAAAATATACGTAGAAATTTGAAAATATTACGTAACTTTTATGTTTCGAAATATTATATAGTCAATCTACTACTAGCATGTACGGAAAGAAGTTAAGACGACATTTTTTTTGTAAACAGTAGACAATCTTACAATGTTGATGCAAATATATTTAAATTCTGTAAGCATTGATTTTTATTAATGTTTAATACTTTTTAAAAGAGTAAATTGGAAAGATGTTGATTTAGGGACCTCGTATAGATAGGGGTATGCGAGGGGTTAGACAAGAGCCATTGTGCAGGCATCTCTACATCACTCCAATCACCAACCATGAAAGTTATCATCGAAAAATACCTTGTGTACGCCTCGCAATAACGAGCTCAGTACGTCACGATGTTATGTTATGTCGACAATTGATGGCGAGTTGCGAGGTTCTCATAGAAAACGACGGCGAAATGACAAGCTTTATTAATTGTGGCTTTTTATCTCGTAGAAAGACCGCGGAGTACGCTTCACGGAACCATTAATCAGAGTAAAGCCTTTAGGAACGTCAATCCAGCCCGAGATCTGACGGTAGTGGGCAAAAAACAAGACCTCGATTGTGTAATCAAAGGGTTTTACGATACCCAACTGAGAATGTTTTAGAATGAAATATATTCAGCTTATAATTAAAAAAACACATTTAAAATTCAAATGTTGATACGTCGTGGTTTTTTCTCATTTTCCAAGCGGTATTCCTAAATTGTTTACATTAAAAAAATTCCAGACAACGTACAGTACGCCATTAATTCCACCTTTTCACCTTTTTTTAAATTTTAATTGCAATTGACTTACGCTTCCTTTATTGTTTTCCAAAATATTTTGTATTTTCTGCCAATGGATTTCTTTTAAATACTTGAAACTGCATTTCCCTATATATAACAACTAAACAAATTTATTGTAGAAAAAACTGTTAAAATCCAAATCTCGCACAATCAATTGTATGACGTGCGTGGGTTATAGTACCGAATGCACAGTTGTCAGTAATAACCGTTTAGTTGCAAAGTAACAGTTTTAACGGGTGAATATTTGGTTTCTGCATAAGTGTGAGACAATGTTTGATGACGCTTAAATAAGCGATACGCTCTTAGCTCTTAGCCAATCACGTGACTTAATTACTTAAACAAGTGACGTAATGAGCCCGTTATTCCTTAGCGCCTATACAGTGCATACAATGTTGTCAGATTGGACAGATCTCCAACCAAGATTAAACTGCTGTATTAAGCATTGCGTTTCTTATTGAGTGTATGAATTAATACCTAGGCGAGTTATTAAATTGTTTTTCTCCTCGCCGTTGGAGCTGTTTGGTCGCCACCGTGACGCCATCTTGAGGCAATGTTTTCGTCTTACGTCACACACTGTGGACCAATCAGAACACGAGAAAGCGGGGCGCAATGAGTACAGTGATTACAACGAGCCTAACGTTACCTTTAACAAGAGGTGTGATCACAGACGACGCGTTTTAAATATTTTAAACAATAAATCTCATAATATTAATATTCCTAACACAAGGCGTGGAGTCAAAACCTGTGTCAGCGATTGTCAACAAAATTTAGAAACAGCAACAGTAATTAATTTTTAACAAATATTGCAAGAATCGAAAAACATTTAACGAATCCATAAAAAATACGCACAATTGAATAATTCATTGAATCTATTCTGTGAATTATTATTATTACTCGGATTCTGTTTCTCATTTGCATTCAAAGAACAGACGCCATTTTAATGTCCGGGATTGGTAGACAAGATGGCGGCTGCCCTAGTTAGTTGGCATGGTTGCTGGCAGGTGTCGCGCGCGCGCGCGGGATTCCCCAAGGTCGCCCCAAGGTCGCTACAGAGTTGAGAAGCTTGGCTAGACAGAAGCGGTTGACAAACGTGAACTGGTGCTAGTTTCAGGCGCCGGGAGGAGATAGTGGGCAGCCCTGGGGTGCACGTTTCAGACGGCGGCGATCGGACCTGGCGGGGTTGAGATACTTGTCGTCATCGTCTTGGTCAAATTTCTGAAAAGAGAAAGGCAGAGATTTAGAATTCATTATGTTTTTATTTTAAGTTTTATGGTACAGCAATATGGCATTTTCATAGAACAATAAATGTACTAATGTATCGAAATAACTCTATAGGTTATTATTAAAACCACTCAACAGAACTTTAACCTGGGTTACTTACTTCGGGCATGGACGATGCTTGAGGAAGGAGACGGAGTCCCCGAAATATCGCGAATAAAGTAAATAACCCAGGTTGTGGTTCAGTTGAGTGGTTTTATAATATACGTTTCTGGGATAATGATTTGTTGTGATAATTTCAAACTATATGTTTCATTTTTTCAAGCGAATAGAATATTTATTCAAAATAAAATTATACATTTCCACGTATACATATGTTTATCACCACGGGTGGAAATGAATCTCCTGAGATGTGACCATTAATTATAATTATCATACATAACATAAATACTATAAAAATACAGAAACTCAATGAAACGACAGGTGGATAAGTAGAGGTGTTTGAGATTGTTCAATAAAATAATTACTTATAAAAGTATACATTACAGTTACATTCTAGCAATTTTATACATCGCGTTTCACACCTTTACCTGTTTTGCATATTTCTTAAATATTCGGTCACTAAAACTCTCAAATTATGTTTAGCTTTGGTTTGATTATTGGTTTTATGTATTTTTGATAGAAATATAAAAAGTCCCCGGTGGCGGCACTTACTTTATGTTTTTAAATATCTTCCACTTAAAGACTAATATTTATAAATAATTTTAAACATGTCCTAAGAAAATGAGTTTTCCAGACTTCACTTCTGATGGAGCTAGTGAGAAATAAAAACAAATCCATCTTCTACGGACACTGACGTTCTACCCCTTTGTGATGGATGTGACGAGCGTTACAGAGAAGGCTTTTACTTGTGTAAGCACTTGGCATGCTCTGTATACCCTAGCAGACTTGAAGCCTTTTGAATGATACCCCTTCCTCTAAGACGTGGCCTAGAATACCTCATACAGCTAGTCGACAAATTGGCTACGGTCTGATAAGCTTAAGATCTGGGGGTTTGAGCCCTTTACAAGAGATCAATAGTATGAACAAGATCGTCTACGTACGGGAGTACTGAAATATACAAAAATTTGGAAGTGAATGAGTTTTTAACATAAAAATCTTATTTTGACCATACCAAATCCGAGGTGGATTTAAAATATGGGGTCGTTTTTCAGCTTCGTTTGCCTAACACCTCGGGTCACCAGAAAAGTTTTGTATCATCCTTGTTGAAGAGAAATGGCAACGGAATAAAATGCATATCAATCGTAAGTCATGTTAGGTTTCTATCGTGAGACGTGACACTTTCAGACGGACAGACAGACAGACATGCAAACGATAACAGAGACCTTAAAATCGTCTAATCCAATAATTTGTAAACTTTTGCTTTGCAGAGCGTTTTATTGTCATACATTATTTTAGAGTACAGTCATTATGTTGTAAAATTCTCCATCGGCTTCTCATATGGAACAATGTGTATTTCATGTATTATTGTTATTATTTTGTTGTATTTTAACATTGTGTGGTTTCACAATTAACAAACAACAAGTTAAATGAACCAGTGGCACACTGAATGTACCTGTCATACTGAATAAATACATTATTATTCATAAACTGTATAGTAGGCAATTTCCATAATATTGGCTTATCCCATGTTGCAGATAAACGGATCAGACAAAGCTTGTGCCGTATGTGGTACAGGTCTAAAGCCAGGGGCGTGGCGGCCAACATCCTTATCTATCACAACTCGCGACTCGAATATAAATGTAAACCAACACACCCGTTCACTCTTCTATCTCGTAAATTAGCAACGAAATGGTGACAATGTAAATTCCTCCTGTGGGAGTTTTATCCCAGTCATCCCCTAGCGCTACAAGCTTATGGTTTTAGTCTAAATCTCTACGTGCCAGCTAGGAATTTGACTACACCCTAGCAGCGAACGGAGTATAGGCTAGGTTTCCATTAAATGGGCATTACGTACACATTACACAATTATGTATACTTATTTACATGTTTATTCTGTTTTACATTTCACACTTCCTTTTCGGTCTTCGGTTATTATTTGAAAATTTATTTACAAAATTGGCGTGTATGGACAATTTTAGAGCTGATTTAAAACGAATAAACAAAAATCTTATCTGTTGTTATTATTATTAACTCCATAAAGACCAACCGACCACTATAGAATTGAATTAGCAAATATATTTTGAGCCTTGTTTTTCTTGTTGATAACAATCATATTAAATTAGCTAATATATTTTAAGCCTTGTTTTTCTTGTTTGATGACAATCACAGTATAGTAAATTTATTAGCCTCTTTTGGTTCATATATATTCATATATAAATGAGTTGAATATTTGAGCTGTCAAGAAGTTAATATTATGAAATAATATTTAAAAGCGTAACCAAGATAAAAACTATTAATTAATTAAAATGTTGGGCGTGCCATGTAAAATCCGGCATTATCCGCTTCGGACAAGCCGATTTGAATTCTTCCACCGAAGTCAACCTTCGAACAGGCAGAGTTAGGCTACTACTACCAGTAAGGAAGTAAATCATATCCGGAGTGAGGTTTAGTTGCGTGGCTCGGCTAACCCCTCCCTCTAGTCAAACAAGGGCGGTTTAGCCCAGCGCTCGTGCGGGATACAAAGCTGACTGGATTAAAACTAGAGCCAGGAAGTCTACGCCAGAATACTGCAGTATCCCATTGTCAGTGGTATTTACATTCATTAAAGATTGATACATTGTGATGTTTATGTTTAATATGAGAAGAATCGGAAAGTTAAAATTGTATACCCCCAACTGGGCGTGAGGAGAATACTCCCCCCTCACAGAATTGCCTAAACATTTCAGTCAGATCATGGACTTACAATAGTAACTTGCTGTTATATCAAGAAAGCCACCGACATTATGTAAATTCAAAGAAGGTACTGTCTTTGTACATGTTAAAATGTGTGTGTTGCTTTTGACTTTGTTAAAAGTGACATAAATGCAAATCATTATAATTATTTTCTTCTGCAGAGCTCTCGCATACTAATTTAGCAATCTGATTTTGGATGTTTGTAAATATAATCATCTTAACAAATTATTATTGTAGATGTCACCCTTTCTCAATAAAACGGAGCAGTGAATAGCTTGCCAGATGAGCGCTCTGCAGAGTAATGATTGACAATGTATAGCCTGAACAAAAGTAACTACTGTATTTGAGTAAACATATTGTTGGTGGTCTTCTTGATTTGACGTGGACCTAAGTCACCTGAAGATGGTGGCACTGGGCAATTCATATAACATGTACACTACATACAGAGTGCATTCATATGATAAAGTTGGAGCTAGCCACTTTTGACCTAGCCCAAAAGCCAAACTAGCATCCTTCTCGTAGTTATGCCTGTGAGTGAGGGAGAAGCTTACTCCCGGAAACTAATAGCGAGCTCTGGCTTTCATCCTATCCCCAAACGCATCTCCCACCTAACATTAGTGCTCGGTTACTGTTCCAGGGACTATTCAATCTCGAGTCTCCTCTGGCTGGATATGTCCAGCACAGGCCTGTCCTGTTTTTCCCACATTCTTCATTTAACATATCATTCCTTATCGAATCGATTACTACAAGTGCTAAAATATAAGATTCAATGCTCATCACTAATTAATAAACTTGAGTATAAGTTCTGCCTGGCAAACAAGGCAACAAATTTTCAGGCAAGTTATTTTACACGGTGATTTATAGTTGCCTATTTATTGCGTACTCCACTTGTTAAATGCAATTATCAAACGAACAAAACCTCTACAAATATTCGTGTAGCATGTCATCTAAAAATAAATTATTTTGTACATGCGTTACTGGAAGGGTATTATACTAAAAGATTAGGCAATGTCATTCTATTATTATGTGTGTTATTGTGTATTATAAATCATCAATCTTGTCGTATGTTCGGTTTTATCAGTAGTCTCGCCCTACTTGTGGTAGCTACTAATGACCCTCATGTTTTGCGTTCATAACCACCCTAGCAATAATAGCTGTGAAAAGCATTACTCTAGCACTATATTGACAATGCAATTATGAAGCCTAGCCACTAGTAGTGCAAGACACTTATTATCATTATGCTTTGTGTTAACACTTTGTAAAATTGGTTCTTCGTCGAAGATGTCATCATGTGGAGCCGTAGGATCCCCGTCGATGACTGCCAGAGCTCGCCTCTGGTTTCTGTGAGTAAAAAAGTCCCCAACTTATAGGTGATATTTTGACAGATGGGCGTTGCCTTCTACAAATGCAGAGGAATATCCTGGGCCGAATTCAACCCCAGGCCCAGGCTTTGTGTACCACTATATTGACAATGTATTTATGACACCACCCTCCACCCCGTTCTATTATAGCCTCATCTTTGTTCATGAGCTAGTCTGTTATGTACACGTTGTTAGTGGTCGATTCAGCGAGTGAGCCTACCAAGGTCGTGTTCTACACCACCCACGATGATATTTCTGGACATGTTATTGATTTTGCCTCGCTTGCTTCGATTCCTACTTCATGAAAGTTTTACTGCGAAACCGACACGTGCATGTCCATGGTGAAGCAGAGAGATTGTTATTACACGAACTGAATTATTGATGGGGGTTGGAGACGAAATGTAGTCAAGAGTAAAAAACACTTTTTTGGAGGAATGTCCGTGTTGGTTAGGGTACACACCAAAGTTAACCGATGCGACTCTCTTTAGGCAACTAACATGATTATTAAAATGTGTATAGATTACATCGTAGAAAATATCTGAGGGCTATTTAAGAAGACAACCCTTACATTTGTATTTAAATTTTGTTTCTCCAAACAGTTTCTTGTTGTATTGAGAATAGACAACATCAAAATGCGTCAGTCAAGTTTATTATGAGAACTCTAAAAATTCAATGGCCAAGCAATTTTTTTTATTATTTTGAGTTTAAAAATGTTACTTTTTACACTAAAGAAATCTTCTTATCGAATTTTCAGTAAGGATGTTCGTTCGCGAGTATCGAACTCGGGACTACCGAATCAGCCTCGCGCGTTACCCGTTAGCAACCCCTGTCTAGACTAAAAACTGAAGCGAATCACGGAGTCATTGACCGATGAAACGAGAATCAAGAATAGCTTCTGCAATGTAATTAATGTTCTTCAGTCATGGTGAATTGGGTAACATTAACAGCACTGGCAACTTAAGCTTGGATCAATGTTAATTGCATCACATCTTACCAGGGGTCCGGTCTAACAATTTGTTATCAGTCTATTCCGGACAGGGGATGTGGGATCCCATGTATGTTGAATTTATTTGTATTCAACCGTCATTATTTCCACAACATTTTGTAAATTAATATGTAATACAAACCCAACTTGGTCAACTGATAATTAATATAATCATCAGTCTAGTAGGAGATTGAATCTAGATGTTTAGAATGACATCAGACGGACGAATTTATGTCCGTATTCTTAGTCGTTCCTGACCTTCGTTTGTCAAGATTTAGTTTTTATATAGAAAAATTGCATTATACATTTATACAATAGTTATTGAGCAACAAATGACCCCCTTCCCCTCCCCCTCATAATCCATATCCCTTAATTAAACCTTTAAAGTTGCAGCAGACTATTATCAAGAAAACCATTTTACTTTTTTGTCTGCCTGTTTCTTATGTTAATGCCGTTTATTAAGACGGCAGTGTTTGTTATCTGATTTTAATTAAGTCTTAATGTTTTAATAAATGTGAGGTATTTGCATAGACGTAACTCGTTAACTAAAGACATGCATTAACAAAATAATAACGAAACTTTCCTACATAAGCGATGATGTGGGTGGGCCGGCGTTCACTTTATTCTAGATAAATCATTTTCTGAAATATTTTTTAAAGTTATAAGTACAATATTTTCAGTGGGTACACATTTTGATAATAAACATATGAATTTGATAATCGTGTGTCATAAAAATAGAACTTGTCAATTATTTTAAACTTGGGTACATTCATTTAAGTCAATACAATGTCACTAGATTGACGTAGGCCATTATTTCTAATATTTTTTTTATAAAAATTTGTAAATTAAAATACAAATATAATTACAGTAATTACTTGTTTTGGAAGCAAAGCTCCCTATATAACTCATCACTTTTCTACCCGTCTGTGCATGTGTCACGTCTCACAGTAAAGTACGATCACGGCCTCCGATTAACACGTGTGTTTTTGTTGAAATGGCACTGCAACTAATAGGAAACAGAATGTTTTCAGCGACCCTGGTGGTGAGAGGCGGGGCTAGCCCCCCAGGAAAGTGGGGTTTACAGATAGATATTGAACCCCTATTGTAGGCTAGATTAGCAGTCGGTGGTCCACTTCCGTGACAATAAGAAGCCATCTTGAAATTCCAGTTTACATGTTAATCAAATGGGAGCGATTTGTAGCCCAAATAGTTCTCAAGATTGCCGCCAGGTTGACAGGTAAGCATACTAGCCTTTAACACCAAATGATTACTAAATTCCCTTATGCAATAACTTTGCATTGTTTCTGTTTGTTCAATACCATGCTGCACAAGCTTAAACAATATCAAACAATCCCGTAAAATACTTTATTGCATTAAAAAAGCATCAATTAAAACGCCAAATCGCCATCTTGAAATTGGCCGATTGACTCTTCAATTTGCTACGCTCGCGCCTGTGCGGAGGTATAGGAGACTGCTAATCTAGCCTACTATAGGGGTTCAATATCTATGGGTTTACATTGTACCCGGCGCCTCCACCAAGACGCTTGACCATACGTGGTGTCAACGTAGTGAGCTTCACTCTATTGTAACTACTCTAGTAACCATTATTTTCATAAATATTCTCAATGAAGTCTTGTTTGTGTTAGTGTATGCGTTTTATATAGATTTGGTCCGATTTAATTCTCCCATTAAAAAACATGGTAGTAAGCTTGTTGTGTACAACATCTTTGCAGTTTCATCTTGCTCGTTACTTCGAAGAAAATATCAATACGTCATGAGTCTATGGCATTTCTTTAGCTAAGTATGATTGTGCTGCGTGCTTGGTTGATATCAAGCTAACGTTATTGGCACGGTCATTTCGAATCAGCATCCATACGTTTCATGATTTATTACATTCGTGGTTTAAACTTCACCTACATTACGGCTACCTGCTTATTTAAATTTCATTAATGTTTTGAGATTTAAAGAATAGTAGTTTATGAATTCCGTGTTGTGTAGCTTCTGGCGTGACCTTATTTCTAAGTAGTAGAAAACACGAAAAATAAGAAATTAGTTTATGGCGTATTCGGTAAGAATAATCAAACAACCAGCTCTAACTCTAATCAGGCTATGGACGTTAGGTGCTTGCTGGCCAGGCTCTTTTTCATCGCTGTCTTCTACGACAGGTGTTTCTTAAACTTTTCTCCACTTCTTTCTTCCTAGATTCTTTTTCCAACAATTTATTTCCACGAGTATTGCCTTTCTTCTACTCTCAGTTTTATTTCTCTTGGACGGCCCACTCTTCGCACTCCCTCTCTCACCCATTTACATTCAAATTCTCGTTTTGGGATTCCATCTGTTACATTAATATTTAACATAACCATACCACCGAAGTCTTTCCCTATCTATCTTCTCGTAACCTTTCCACATCTCATTATTTTTTCATAGTTTTGCTTGATATCCTTAATAATTTATAAACTACATAACTTTTTTAAAAATCTGTGTTTATTTGAATAATCAAATTACTAATTTAATTATTTATTTATATATTTTCGTCTACGGTGGTTATTTTGGGAGACCATGGGAAACCAAGGGTAGTTAGTTCCTTTCATACCCACACACGTAATCGTCTTCGCTCTGTCATAATTGTCCATCGTCACCTATCATCCATGTATAGCAAAAATAACACATTAACTTATACATTCTAGTCAACTCAAAATGAATAGCAAATACATTTAAAACAATGCAATGTTGCTTCGTATGTGCTGCTCGAGTCCCACTACCAACATAACAGTTTACAGCTGTTCGATATTTGTTAGTTTATTAGTTATTCACATTACAGTGTATGTAGTTCTGCTTCCATTTACAGTTAGCAGGTCTAGAAATTAACGCTTGCACGTTTGCTTAACTAATAAAAATACATTAGGGCTATCAACAATATTTTATTCTCCTAGCAGACATGTATACTTCCAGAAAGGGTTTGACTTTAGACCTTCAATGTTATCGCCCTACCAACAAGGTCCTATCTATAATTGATCAGTAAATAAGTATTAACCTTCAGATAAACGTTTACAGCTATGTAAATAATAAATGGTACAAACGAAATGTACACAATTTTTATCCGAGGTCCCTTTTCTACGCTTGTTAATGCATGTGAAATGTGTTCACAAAACACCATTTCAATGTATTTTATCAGTTTTAATGAAGGCTAATGAAGACAGTATCAGACAGGACAAGTGCAATTGTCACTAGCCTCGAAGGGGGGCGTTAAAAAGAGTAAATTACGACTCATAATAATTGGCAACGTGGCAATAAAAATTTCGACATTTTGGGTAGCGAATCATCAAGCATCTCCTCGCTATAGCATACTAATTTTAACCCACAAGCATGAAATAAAATCCATCTGCGGTTCGTAAAAGGCAAAATTATTCTCTCTCGCCCACCACACACGGGGGGCAGGAAACCTCCTCTCCACTTTGCATTCGCGAACATTCACATTCAGCGGGGTCACACACACGTCACAGAGAAATGTTTTACGAATTCCGGGAACTGTTTTACTTGCTGAGGTGGTTTTAAATCGTCGCCTTCATCTGGTAGTCAAAGTATGTGGGTCCTAGACTCCATAGTAACATTCTGACATATTCTAGAGGAGGGATATGTGAGCGCAATATTTTTAAATACATACGGTATAGTTATTTCGAAAAATTCTATAATTAACCGAAATAAATCCCCAAATCGTAAAAAAACCAATGTTATTTTACTCTTCACAGAATTCAATATAGAAGAATTATTATTTTTTGTAATTTCAATAAAATTTTGACTAAACAAAACGAATTAATAAGAATTATTGATTATTGTACATTCTTTTCTTTTTATCACAGATTGGCCGAAAACTTGTTTCCAACAAAGTAGAGAAAAACTAGTTGTGACAACGACTAAACGTTTAGTCCTCCTACTTCATCAATTATTCCACTCTTCTTATCCATCCACAACTTCACTCTTGTGATGCTCCCACGATTCATCTCTCTCTCCAACTTCTTGTTGAAATAAACGTTCTTATTTCTCTCTGGGGGTTCCCAAATTTATATTTCCCTCCTCTAACGCTTTAAAGTCTCGTTTTTGTATCCTATCCATTTCCATTCTCTTTCTCATGCCCAAACCATCGCATGTAGGGAATGTTTACTGTATCTAGCGACAGGCTACTGACCGGTAAAAGATTGTAAGAAAAAAAAACATTTTTCTGTACGTCCGTCTGGGCTTGTATCACGTCTCACGATACAAACCGAACACGACGTCCGATTGACATAAGTTTCTCTATGTTGATATTTTCCTTTAGTCAGGATGATACAGAATTTTTAAGTGACCCTGAGGCTAAAGGCCCGAGGGAGGCGTGGGTAGCATCATTCAAACGTGACAGAAGAGACCCGGCACCTCCACCAAAAACGACATTTTAACGACTGAAAGAAACGCTTTATTTCATTTTTGTATTCTTTTAGGCGATTCAAGAGCTTATCTCTTCCATTGTTCAATATAAACCGTGTTGGTGGAAGACGTAGCTAGCGTCGCTCAAATGTTTAATATACAGACCCGGCACCTCCACCAACAACGATGATATTGTAACACCAGAAAGAATCGTATATATTTTTTTTCTTTTTTGGGGGGATTAAGAGCTCTAACATTGTTCAACATGAATCCGTGTGTGGAAGCGTAGTCTAGCCACCCATTAGTTGGTGAATAACATGCCCGGCAGCCTTATACCGGTGAACGTAAGTACAACCAAACCTAATACGATTATAATATTCGTGTAAGCGGGATTTAGAGCTATGCCGGCATTGATTAACATGAAACGCGTGTTGGTGAACAGGTAGCTGACCCCGGTTGATGTGGACCCGCACTAACCAAAAGCATATAGCATGAAATGTATAAACTTTTAGAGATATGTGACTAGACAGTAAGGCTTGTGTCACGCCGTTTTTGACCTTAGCGAGTCATTCAAAGCCCGTCATCGCAGGATTAGTCGGCTGAATAAAACAACCCTAAACAAAAGGTGCAGAAGTCCCAATACGCACACTGTTCAAAGATCCAGTTGAACGTGCTCAGATAGTGGGATGATTGAATAACATGCGATACCGCAGTGTAATGTTACAGGTAGACTGACTCCCCGGTTCGATGTGGACTATCGTCACTAGATCTCAAATGCATATAGCATGAAGTATAAAACTTTTGAGAGTGTGCTGCACGTAAGGGCTTGTGTCACGCCGTCTTTATGACCTTGGCGAGTCATTAAAGCCCCGTCACCCGCAGGATACGTTCGGTTGAACTACAAAAACAACCCCCAATTTTAAATCATTAAAATGTTGTTTGTGGTTTTCTGGGAGGAATTTTATAGCTTGCTGATGTTGGCAATATTGCAGTGTACGATTCTGTTTCACAAACATTGATCTCCAAATATGTAATATTTATGGGCTGTTCTTTTTCTTTTCTGACAGACTCATTTGGTCGAACGTATTTTATTTAAACAGTTGTAAACTATTGGTTCTCATAACAACATTAATATTGACGATTCTGACGATTATATTGAAATTTTAAAATAAACCTAAAATATGCTCATACTGATTCGTTGAAAAATCTAATGGCCAGTTGAACGTAAAAAAATCAAATTTGTGGTTATAAATAAAATGAAAAATAATATGCGAATGTTCTGCTCACTAATGTATTGTTAAAAACAAACTAACAGTAATTCAAATCTTATTTGTTTTTATTTGATTTTGTGTTTTGATTCTTGCATACAATCCAAAATAGTGTGTTTAATATGATATACATTCGATTTTTTTCGTCGCATTGGCTGCCACGTGACACCATAGCAACGGTTGCAGGGAAGATAAATCAGTCAGTCAGCAGTGAAACGTGATGTAATAACTGAACGTTGTTTCTTGACGAGCGTTTAGACATAAAACCTGGGAGTCGTAGCTTAGGTGGCGACATCTGTTCACGACGTCCTAAGCTACATAATATTAATATTACAAGCATCCGTCCTCTGCAGGCCTAGCTACTGATTCTCAACCAGGGCTGTATAAGATAAAAGTTGCAGGTAAAGATTTGATTTGATTTATTCGAACAGTTTATATTATATCGATACACACCATTAGGTGGTATTTGCTACGTAGAAGATAGCAATTCAAACAGGTTATTTTCTCAGTGGTATTAGTAAATAATAATTAAAGTTTTCTCCGACATAGACGGAAATGAGATATTTGAATAGAAAAAATACAATTCACGTCAATTACATCAATATAAAATAAAGTTTCACAAGAAACAAGTTAATAATATCCAAATAAACTTTAAAATTAATATACATCAGACTCTTGGAATTACTTTCTCGATATTTCCTAGTTCTATTATAGTGGCTTCTGAGACAGTCTCACCACTCTTATAAATTTACATTTCTAAAAATCTCTGTTTAGATATAACTGTTAAGGAAAAGTTATTTTGTTTCCTATATCAACAATCCGTCTGACAATCTTCGCTCCCTAATCTGAGTACTCCCGAAGGCGTACCCGTGATTGTTGTCGTGTATCAGTGACAAGAACCTACTAGCCTTACAGATCGGAAGCTTTCGCCAGAGTGCATGACTAGGGTTGCTTACGTAAACGTGATCCCATCACTCTAGTTCTTTAGCCTGATCATATAACCCTCAGGATAATCAGATTAGGCTAAGTGGAGAAGCGGCGTAGTTTTTAATCTAATGTCATGCACTTTGAGCTGGTAAAGGTATAGCTTAACATTATTGACAGCAATATATTTGCGACGAAACTTTAGCGATCCACTTTAAAACAGAGCGTTCTCGACTTTGCTGGATCTGTTTAATCTGACAATGGTGGATCAGTTTGTTTCTGTTCTCTTTATCTATTCGTATTATGTGCAGGCTAGTGGGAATTTTATTTTTATTTTGAGGTTTGGTATAAGTTGTATTTAACTTACAATATCAAACACATTACTGCATATGCACGTAGAAAAATTAAGATGAACATTTGTAAACAATTCCACAAACAAAAAATGTTAAAATATGACGATATGTTGCGAACAGTTCAGACTACACATACGTATACGTATTAGAACTTTGTCGAAACAAAAAATCAGGAAGCTAGCTCCCCTATAAGCATAACTTGTTTGCCTGTTCGTATGTGCATGTATCACGCCTCACAATGACAACCGAACATGTCCTCAGATTGTTCATGGTTGACTCTACAAGTGAGGGGAGCGAGGCTAGATTAACCCAATGAATAATAATCCTGGACCCGGCACCTCCACCAAATACTAGTTTCAACGCTAATACAAACATGTAATTATTTATATTCTTTTTTACGATCTAATTAACAATGAGCTTCGATTCCAAATTTAGGTACTCCGTACCCGTTCTTATATTAAATTAAGATTATTATTTCACATTCATTTCAACACCATCATCGCTAGAATTCAATATATCATTTCAGAAAAAAAACATAGCATTTCGACTGTGAATTCTTTTTAAACTTGCTGTCACATTATATATTGATATTATTATTTCTAACTTTGCTTCATTTCATTTCATTATTTTGTGTGCATTTATGTGGGCCAGCTTAATTTTATTTTGTTGTCCTCCTTTGTAATTTAAATTTTGTGTATACTAGCTCAAACGAAAGAATGTAGATGCTTTGCAGTAGTGGGGGTAGTATGAATCGCATAAAGAAATGCCAGCCTTTTGTATGAAAGAGAAATGTATTTTACCAGCACAAGCAAAAATTATCTGTGCTAGGATCACAGAGTTCCTCCGTGTGCTAGATCTACGCTAACCTAGCGTGAATGAAATTGACAAGTTGTTATGTGTGGAAAACAATTTCGAACTATCTGCATTCTTTCGTTGGAATCATTATACTGTATAGGATGTCAAAAAAGTGCAAACTATAAAATATGATGGCATTGCAAAATGTTTGCTTTGATCATCATATTTCGACTAGATAAGATGATAGACAAACTTACATTCTACAACAAGATTCCAGGTATGCACACAACACACAACCAAGCACACATTATTACGATCTAGCGCATCACGTCCATACCAAGAACATCTTTACAATCTGAACTCTACAACGGCGCACGTTTACATTATTAATGAAGCGCGTGACAGCAACACACGCCATGTAGCATGTGAACTTTACTATCTGCCATCACATGTAACCTAATGGATTCGAGTTCCATATACCGACGTGAGTGCGTCTCACTTAGTTCAGAGTTGTCCTCAATTGAGGACGAACAACAAACTAATGTATCCTACACCTGGACGAAAACTCGGAAGATTACGTACGATTTCCCTGTCGATATTTCGATTATTTATGCACACCACTTTTCTCTCCGTCCGTCTGTTCGTGTATAACGTCTCATTATAAAAATCGAGCGCCATCTCCAATAATCGACATTCGTTATTTGTTGACATTATCCTTCAACAAGGGTGACACGGAATGTTTTTGGTGACCTGGGGTCAAGGAGCTTTTTGTACTTGTTACCAATATATCTTAATTCTGAATAATATTTCATGTTTGTTTTCTCCTTCGACAAACGGTTGAAAAAGTATATTCGCTTCCTATTTTAATATTGCTTGTGATTAAAATTGTATTTTCCTTGCAGTAAACATTTTTTTTTAAATATCCCTCCCTATACACATAGTTATGCGCCGTGATTATGTTTATATAAAATTCAATCATCAATTAGGTTTGATATTTGAGAACGATGAACATGAAATTGGCGAGAAAGTCCCGTGTTGGACAGATCCAGCCACAGGCGTTCGAGAATGCAAACCCAAAACGCTGGCTCAGAAATACTTAACCCTCGTCACGTGCGAGGAAAATAGCGACAAATGTATGTAACAGACTGTTTTCAAGTTTACTGTTATTTTATGAAACTTGTAAACTAGCACACGGGTATAATATGTGAATCTAAAATTTAGAGCAAACTATATAATTCGATTATGCCGACGAATTCAATTCAAGAGTTGAACTACTTTACCTTATATTTTATGTGAAAAGTACGTGTGAACATAGATTTTACAGATAAAAATTAAATTGATAAATATTTTTTTCGGATTTAAACTGGGTTAAAGAATCAAGTTTGGCTTTGAGCCCAAACGTCTGCTGTTCCGAGCCGATTCCCGGAGCAATTCCCTAAAGGGATTGTTGTAGAAGGGAAGAGGTGGGATCGCAGACCGGTGTAGGATCAGCGACAAAAACAATGTTATTTCCACCCGGCAAAAGAAGGAAGCGTTACTCGAGGCCTAATGACTTGTGCAAGAACTTGAAAGTGGAAGAGTTTGCCCATGTCGATGGTGCAGTGAGATGGCGAATCGATCGCTTGGGTATAACTGCAAGGTAGCTGGCCAGTCTGCAGACGCATCGATTAGATTCGTTGCTCTACAGTGTAAACCCGGTAGTACACTGTACTTGAACCGTCGGTTTGAACCCGGTAGTACACTGTACTTGAACCGTCGGTTTGAACCGGTAGTACACTGTACTTTACTAACCGTGTTTGAACCGGTAGTACACGTGTTGAACCGTCGTTTGAACCCGGTAGACACTGTACTGAACGGGTTAACCGGTATACACAACTAAACCGTCAACCCGGTAGTACACTTTTACGACCATCGGTTTGAACCCGTCAGCTGAACTTGAAAATTCGTCAAACAACACACCTCACATACCAACACTTCAAATACCGAACATGTTGGCTCGAGCGTTCAGGTGCGCACTCTGATTAACGAGGTTCTGTATTAAAATCTCGTCGCCCTCAGACATCCCTTCACAATTGTACTAACTCCAATACACCTAGTTACACACTTGAAGAGGGGCATGCATTGCATCCTGGGCAAATCTTAGTTGACAGGCATAAAATGGTCAAACTATCAAAACTATAGCAGTGTCGTCATAATTTGAGTTGCGAGTTTGTTAACCAGTCGGAATAATTGCACTTGTATGCAAATTTGCTAACCATCACATTACATTATGATATATAAAAGTATATATATATAACAAGTGCAAATGTCCTTTTAAAGGCTCGTTTAATTCCGTTGATGTTTTTTAAATTCTTAACCTAAATCCTTCAGAGTTAAAAATGATTCACAAGAAGAACACATAATAATCTAAATATATAATGCACATGCGCAACACTAAAAGTTGAGTAACTATTTGAAATCCTAACATTACAACAACAATGTATTGTGATGCGTTGTGATTGGACGGTATGCACATCAAACCCTCGAAGTTATAATATTTTCTATTCTGTATAATATTTGTTTGTAATTATAAAAAATTATTCTATTCAAGCTTTTCTAAATTCTGTCCATGCGCATTCGCGAATAACCGGCTGGGTCAACCGCTGGTTGAGTAGCGGGTTCAAACCCAGTGTGCTACCGGCTTAGGCTCATTTCCGAGGCGGCGTCAACTGGCACCGAACATACCAGTCAATTAAGATAGACGGAAACTACGACCTGTGATTGGCTGGAAAGTTTGTATTTTAGTTCTGAATTGTGCCGCAGTGCAGCACAAACCCTCTTTAATATTTCATATCTCTTTATAAAGTTGGGACGTTCGGGGTTATGATTATGTGTTACGGCTGTAAAGAAACGTCTTTAATTAATACATTAGTGGTCCGCTTCTATGTACTTTTACTCTAAAGAACTATTTTATTTTGTCAAGATTGACAAAACATACCAAATTTCTTGCATGAAGTAAATTGTTTTACCAACTTTAATTTAAAGTAAAACTAATGAAGTAAATTGTCTATACAACTTTAATTTGAATTAAAATTTATGAAGTAAATAATGAAATGTAGATGAACAGGAGCGAAATGTTAAAATTAAAATAATCTTGTTGGTTCTTCTGACCTAGCTGGCTGTCGCAGACAAAAACTAACAGATATTATACTCTAGGTCTCGTATATAGTGGATTCCGAGTGAGAAGATATAAATACACATTAATTAAAATCCACTAATTGCATTGTATACGAGTAAACCTTTTAACTTAATAATCGCGCACAAGACAATGATGTTTTTCTGTGGCTACAAGTATCTAGTTATATCCCTCTATACGCTTTGGCTGACTAATCTGTATGTATGTATTAAATGGAACAATAAATTGTTTGATTGATTGATATTACAGAAATACACAATTAAATTATTTTCCGATTGTCAGGGGTATTAAACTTTGGAAATTCTGCAGGGCTACTACGCGGTTATGGCGGGTTGAAATTCAATTAAACCAGCGTAGCCGTCGATACTAATTATATCCATGTAGATTATAAAGCTAGAGGATCCACGCTGACCGAATGAAACACAAATTATTTATGAAGTACTTAATGTAATTTGTGAGGTCCACAGGGAAGTCGGGATATGTTTGTGAGTTTGATTAGATTTCGTTTTAGTGGCGCAATTGATAATATATATTGGTTAAAAATAGAAACAACACATTCACTAGTGAATTCAAAATATGACGTCGAGAGTCAATGTCGTTTTCAATTAGGATCCAAAACAGCCTCCTCGTAGATTGTTAGAACATTTATTCATTAATATTTAATACTGAAAGTCAAAATAAATATGTGTTTGTGGACGAAGTTACTATTTAAGATTTGAATTAAGAGGGTTTAGAACACTTCGACATTTTGCAAGTCGCTATTCGTTCAGCCAGGAAGCAGACTATGTTTAATATGAATCTGCGACCAGAGATATTAATTTCCATTACCGTGACAGCTTTTTAAAGTTTTAGACGTCTGCGATGTCAGTAAGCGGAATCAGACTAAAACGCATAATCTTGCATCCTCTTAATGCGTCCAAGATACTGAAATCACACTGTGAAAGTCAGACTTTTCCAAAACGGATGTTTTCAGAAACAATATAACATTTTCGAGTTGAATAATAGAACGGACGTCAGGATCGTCGAGCTGCCGAGGCAGGCGAACATGCAAACTCTCTCATGTGAGTGAGAGAGAGAGACAATTAGACCGAGCGGGTGAGATGTGACAAGTCTAATATGTCACGCCCTGTGAAATATCACAGCAGGGTCCAGGGTAAACAATACCTTGGTAGTTAAACAATTAACAAAAGTGTTATCTGACTGACGATGTGTTGCGCCATGGTGAAACCACATCCACAAACTAGTGGACTACTAGCGCCGCCTAACTGTGTATCCAGGAACTAGCGACAAGGCGTAAATCAACTGCCTTCAATGTGCTTGAACAGCAATGTCAATACTACGGGATCAAGCAAACATTGAGAGTGCGATGGGAAAACCCTTTTACAACCATTTCCTTCCACTATTTAACGTCAATAAATAAACTACATTCGTGTTTTCAGTGTTCCCACTCAGTCATAGAACTGATTTTCAGTGGGGGACTTTAAATTGAAAGTGGACCAAGCCAACACCGTTGGCAAAGGCACCATCAACTAGCGATGTCCAACTAAAGATCCGTAATTAATGAATAGCAAATCGCGACCAATGAATGGGCAAAATCCATCCCGGGTACGTGTCGCCAGTATCAACAAGGTTAATTCGAAGTATCTTTATATTTTATTTAAATTATTGTCTGTGGCGTATGAAGAAACCTTGTGGAACTTTTCCAAATGATTATTTAATCAATGTTGCAATTAAGAGTGTATATGTGAGTATATAGTACTAGTAGTGACATTAAAAATATGTATGCAACAAGATAGAACTTGTTCAGTCCATGTGAATACCGATTGACAAAGTGGTGCTAACTACAATGTATTTTGAATATCTCCGTGTATTTATTACTTACACTGGATTCATGCAACTGACAAACGTAATAAACATCTATAGTATATAAACGTACACATCTAGTTAAAACATATAACTGAACTCGCACAACTTATTGTTTATGTAAAATTTAATTTATTTATCATAGAAACTTTTAATTTACGCATTAGTAAAAGATATAGATGACGTAGGACCATTATAACTATCTTCTAAATACCTGCACCTTCTGTAACAGCTCATTATAGAACGAATTTCCCGGAACCTTTAATCACATAATCCATACAATAACAATGCACGTGTTGTTTTATATTATAATAGTTCACAGAGTGCCACGCCTATGATTCGTGACAGGTGAACCACAGAGGTCAATAACTTTGGTTTGAGCGCAAATATTCATAAATACCAAATGTTATAAGCTTTCATGTATAAACTTTGGAAACTAGCCGACTCATTGTGAATTCTTTTTGTTCACGGATGAGTAGGAGGGATCAAACACGTTGAAAGCTTTGTCTACCTACACAGTATCTACTTTTGGTTTGCATATTTAATGATGTGCCCACAAACCGTAATACCCTCCCGAATATAAAATCAAACAAAGTATTATATTCCTTTACACAAAATACATAAATTATTCACCCGGAAATGTGTTCTTTGTTATTTACACGAAATTAATTTGAGAGTGAAAGTGTTAGACAAAAGAAGACTAAGTCAATAGTTACACTTTATAAATTTTATATGTTGCCAGGAAGAAACTAATGTATACCGATATCCATCAAAAAGACATTGTCAATCAATCAATGATGTTTTCAACCAACTACAATGCTGTCAGTTTTCAATATTTTGTTGATTATCTAGCCAAAGATGAGCAAAATTACAATTTATCGGCTTTGAAAAAATTCAATTTATTTCTTTATTTATTCGTATTTAAATATTTACTTATATTACAATAAGTATTTTATCCTTTATAACGAAGATAATTTCTAGATGCCTGAACCCATTGTTCACTATTTTTGTTTTCATTATAACTGTGTAAAGTTTCTGTTTTTTTTTTAACGGGCAAGGATTGTGTCTAAAACTTATGTCTGCATTCGATTAAATAACGGTCCAAACATATTTAGTAAATAACTTTATTTTTGTTAACAAGTGACTGAACTCTTTCGAAGTGTTACCTACCACAAACAAATTGCAATGCGAGGAAATGAACTATTTTCTTAAATAATAAATTGTTTCGAAATGTTTAAGAATGATTGACATGTATTTGTAATTGACATTTCGTTCTTTGTGTTTCATTTCTCATTTTTCTATTAAATTGCCATGTGTTCCAAGTACACGTAATTGTATTTTAAATAAATAAAAGCCGGACATTTAGTTTTCTATATCCGCCATGATGGATGGGGTCTTTAGACTTGGAATTTTAATCAGTTACCCCGTGCACGATATCAATTTTCAAGAAAACTGTCCTGAATAACAAACCAAAGGATTACGAAGTGAAATTGATATTGCTACGTATAATATATTACGAATGCAATGGAAACGTTCCCCATTTGGAACAGAACGTTTTTCACGTTTCAGTCACCCGAACTATCGGTAAACTGTTGATTTATTACGAGGAGGTTCTTTGTTATGAGACAAACAATGGAAGTCGGTTCTCGAGTTCTCAGCCAGACTTTTACTAGAGTTATCCATTTGAAACACAAACAGTCTTAGCGGACCTAGTATGCCGCACTCGAGACTGTCGGATCAGCTTGAGCAAGCCAGACTCTGAACCAGAGGTTTAGTCTGGGTCACTTGGAAGCTCCATAGTTTGTACTATCGGGCAATGGTATGCACCAAAAACTCAAAATCTCAAGTACGAATGTATGAATCTCGTGATCAGAGCACATTTGTCACATTATTTGTACTTTATTTAGTTGATTGTTTGATTGATTTGTATTGCTTAACATCTCGTATTAATGCATTAAGGCTATTCGAGACGATGAGTGGTGATAGATGAGGATGAGTAGAAGGAAGGAGGGGAAACCCGGTTCCTTTCGAAAAGTACCAAGGGGACCAACGGTTTTACGTCCCATCCGAAAGAATGGTGTAACCTTGACAGTCATGTAGGTTCCTCCACTAACCCGGACTGCCGAGCAGACGTCGAGGAGAACGGAGCCGTTACACTAGCTCTCAAACCCTCCGTCTGCTCTAGCCAGCGTTCACCCACTCTCCCCCGACCGAGCCCGAGGTCAACTTGCCAACTTGCTCAACTGCTCAACTTCGGTTTTGAAGTTGGAACCAGCTAAGCGACCGCGGCTGACCATGCCTTTATTTAATTACTGACCGTAAATATGCCTCCAAGCCAAGTTATTCCCTAGCTTGCATATTCGAAGATTATTCAAAATGTCGAAATGTGCTCTGATCGCGCAATGCGCCCATCCTTTGTTATCAACCTTCCAAAATTTCAAAATTTTATGGTAAAATAGAGTTCGGGAAGTGATTTACAATGTAACTGAAATTGCTGGATTTAATGATCACTCGAATTTTTAACTAAACATTTAACATTGTAAAGAAAGGTGCCTAACTCTAACTACCGTCCTAAAGAGGCTTCGGTTCGGATCGGACGCTCACACAAACGCAGTTCTTTCAACTTCACTTCACAACTACCTTTAATTGGGCATGAAAGGTCATAATGCCCCATTTAGACGGACAAATTATTTTAACAAACTTCTTTGATTCAAGTACAATCATAATGCCCTGCAAATA
>JAMZAV010008242.1:0-29448 GCA_024449915.1 Sweltsa coloradensis | reverse complement strand
TAGGAACACGGTTTACAAGTGACAGAAAAGGATATTATGTTGATTCTTACGGACTGATTTCATAAAAGGCACTGGTCCGATGAACAGAAGGAATTATGTTGATAAGACTTCCTATGACAATCATCTTCTTCGTGTCTAGCTGTCTGTCGCACATTACTCCCACCAGGGGCGACACTACAGTGTACACCGCTCCACTGATGATGAACATTGCACCTAGGGCTGTAGGAGATAGGCCAAACTGAAACAAAACACATTCATGTATTACAAACACAAAATTGTTGGTCCATTAATTTAAATGAAAAGTGTAGAGTGACAAATTAAGAACTATCCTTATACATCTATAAATTTCCATCACAAAATAGTCGATCACTATTCCAAGGTCTCCTAATATATTAAACTAGGAAAACGCTTAAGTCCCGCCGCGTTGTTGGATGAGCGTAATTGGTGCATTGAGCTGCCATGTGTTATGCGAATTTTCTGTTGTTCTGTAAAAAAATTATTACTAAGTTCAATTTTTTTTAAATTTAATTAAATTTAATAAAAAATAAACTTAAATTTAATTTTTTTAATTAATCATAATTAAAAAAAAGAAAAAATCGAAAAATAGCGATTTTTATATTAAATAATTATTCGATTGCGCTCAAATTTCACACGAATATATAAATTCATAAAATTAAGGTTCTGTGAAAAAAATCATTACAATAGGATAAAGCATGTTGGTGTTATAAGTCAAAAAATTGTTTTAAAAAAGAAAAAAACCCGCAAAATTTCTATTTTCACGAAAAATAATTTTTTGATTGCGCTTAAATTTCACACGAATATTCTAATTCATAGAATTAAGGTTCTGTGAAAAAATAATTGTAATCGGATGAAGCATGTAGGTGTTATAAGTCGAAGAAATTTTTAAAAATCGAAAAAAATCGTAAAATTGCAATTTTCATGAGAAATAATTTTCCGATTGCGCTCAAAAACGTGGCAGTTCTAAGTTCAGAGATTTCGAAGGTCTCCATAAAATTTCATGGCAATTGGAGTATTGGTTTAGCCGGAATCGTGTTAACAAACACACAAAAATACAAAAAAAAAAAGAAAGAAAGAAAGAAAGAAAGAAAGAAAGAAAGAAAGAAAGAAAGAAAAAAAACAAACAAAAACATTCAGGATTTTTTTCTCCAATGTAGTGAAATGGAATCTTCGCTTCGCTCGTTCGCTCGCTACGCTCATCCAACAAAATTGCTAGAAAATGCCAAGCAAGGCAAGGGGATCCCGTCGACAAGAATCTTGAAGGCAACTTTCAATACGTGCATCAAAATTACAATTCATCGCTTTACCATGGAGACTGGACCATCCTTTAATTTCACATACGTGAACTGTGAAACTTTTAAATAACTTACAATTATTGTATGTGTACTACATATAAAATAAACTGCAACTCAATATACACTATAAAATGAACAATGTTTAAACAAATAGCTGTTCACACATCGCAGTTAAATAATAAAAACAGGCTACAATTCGGAACATAAATAAACATCATCAATAATATGAATATTTTAACTAAAGAAATTATTTAGGCAGCTACTTAGTTTGAGCCAGTTGTATTTTGTGTATATTTAATTTTATTTATGATCTTAACACACAAGAATTCGTGCTATAGAAGTGCACAGCCCCAATCTTACCGGTCTTAAGTGTGGTTCTAGTGTGGACTCTAAGTACCCCAGGGTTGTCGCTTCAACAAACATACTGAAGACAGCCAGCAGTATTGGCACTACCTTGAGCACCGAAATGATGGCCGCTGGTGACATACATTAGGTATTATCAGTTTAAATCTACAGCAAAAATGATTTACAAAAACTCTGCTAGGAGATTTGGACTCAACTCATTTTGTTAATCGAAGTAGCAAAAGTAATGAATTAAGTACTTAAGTAAGAAGTAAGAAGAAGACGGGAGGGGCAGGGGGCCCCATCTTGACACCCCAGTGCCTCACACTCTACTCACGAATTTTGCCAGGAAGTATTTTATAAATGATTGTATCCAGTTAAAAATTTATTTAAAAATGAATAATTAAAAAATGAATAATTAAAAAAGGGGGTTGGAGGGGCAGGGGGCCGCCATCTTGACAACCCAGTGCCTCACACTCGATTTTACTTTTTTTTACTAGTTTCTTCGATTATGCGAAAGAATTTCGTAATTAATTCTTCAGCGGGAACGCATTCAGTTAAAAGACAACTATTTTTGTTGATGGTTCAGTGAACTAACATCATGTTTTGATTCAACTTCTCTTTGCGTTTTATTTCATTAACTCTGTAGTATAATTTGCAATTATAATTTCCATACTAGATTGCAATGGAGTTTGTTTTAGGAATCTCCGTTTAATTTCCATGTTTTTTTTACAGAAGCTTAGTATTGTTGAAATTACAAAACAATAGTCCATACTATATAAAATTATTGTGGGTATTAGGTTCTATAAGAGTGTTAAATGCGAAGTTAACAGGTTTGGAATTGCCTTGTATATAATGATATATAGCCGCATTATTCTCTCATAAGCAAAGAAACAAAATGCATAACTTTCTTCGATTAGTGAATACTGGTGCTTGAAAGCCTTCAACTATTTGATTCAAAATTTAACCGATGTATAATATTCTTTTAATCATTTTCTTAACTTCACACTTGTTGAGCTTGCACTGTTGTTGATTGGTCTTTAAAATAAATAGCTATACATTTTTTTATATTCTCACCATGCCTTAACATTTATTAACTGCTATAGGCCTACTTTACAACTTTTTGAATTTACATCTTTGGATTTTATATGAAGTTTATTAAGATTACCTAAGCCAGCGGTTTAACCGAGCTCGTTTAACCGGTTCCCACTCAAACACCGAAGTTAAGCAAAATCTGGCGTGTTTATGGGTTAAGTGGGTGACCACTCAGCCCTGAAACTCACGTATACCGCTGGTTAGAGCAGATGGAGGGTTCAAAAGCTAGTGTAACGGCTTCGTTCTCCTCGACGTCTGCTCGGCAGTCCGGGTTAGTGGAGGCACCTATATGACTGTCAAAGTTACACCGTCCTTTCGGATGGGACGTTAAGCTGTTGGTCCCCTTGGTACTTTTTGAAAGGAGTAGGCTACGTGCCGGTACCGGGTTTCCCCTCCTTCCTTTCTGTTCATACTTCATCCTCATCTATCACCACTCATCGTCTCGATTAGCCAAAGTGCATTAATATGAGACGTTAAGCAATATCCAATCCAATCAATTAAGATTACCTAAGCCTCTTTGGCAGTCAATTTTGATATTTTTAATTTAATTTACTTACTTGTGTTTGATAATATGAAGTTTATGATTTGACTTATATTTACATCTGGTTATGCGTATTGTTTTTATCTGTATTCTTGGTCAAGCAGAACAAAAGGCTTTATGGCCTTAAGCTTCGCCAAGTCAAAAATAAAGACTTTTTTATTATTATTACTTACTTTTAGGTCTGGCTGGATCATTGGGTTCGTCTATCTTCGGCAATGTAAAGGATATAATGACACCGTTTATTAGCACCAGCGTGCCCACGGACACAAATGGACAGGTGAACCCTCCAATCTGAAAGTGGATTGTGATTGAAATTTATAAATGTACACAGAGATTTAGCAGGGGGTTCAAATATGTATTACTCAAATACCTTTGGATGGCAGTTTAACAAAAGCAATTATGGACGGCACAATTTTTCCTTCCAACTCCTTGAATTCAAGGTCATAAGATAATCAAATTTTTGTGAGGATAAAAATATACATCATTTTCTTTGTTTCATTGAATTTATTTTGTCCATGAATTTAAGGAGTTAATGAAGTCTTACTTGTAACAAGCGAAAACAATAATAATTGTGATTTGAGTGTTTTTGAGAGTTTTTTTTGAGTTTGTGAATTTGAGCAGGTGTGGTATTTAAGGTTATCACTTACTATATTTAAAAAATAATAATCTGTGTAAGTAATCCTTTATAATATTTATTTGTTTTTTCATAAACACAGAGTATCGTAACATTACACACACAATTATTACTCCACAGTTCTTAAAGTATGTCCGTATCTGGTATTGTTTTCTGAACTAGGAAGTTGAGAGCCCTGTGATTAATTTAGTGATGTGTGGGTGCACTTACCTCAAAGAGCAAGCCGCCTATGGTGGGTCCAATCATGAAGCCCAGGCCTTGAAATATTTGGAGCGTCGTCTACAAGAATATAATATGAACAATATTACAAAGCTATTGTGATAGGTCAGATGACTTTCAAGTTCACGATTACAATTGACCACTTTGTCATTTAATAATGTTTTTATTGGCTCTGTTAGTGTTTCTCAAAAACAGTATTATCCTTTAAAAAAAAATTAAATATATCAAATTATAGAATGCAAGATATTATTGACAAAACGTTTCAAAACACGTTAGTGTTTAGATAAATGTGTGTTCAATTTCAATTTTCAATTTTTTATTAGGACAAATTGTACATTTTATGTAACAACAACACAATTTTTAGTGTATGTGTCCTTTAGTTAAAAAAAAAAAAAATTGTTACTAATACTAATATAATGAGAAATTGTCATAAATTTAATACATTGTAAATAATAATAATTATTGAACAGTAATAAAATAAGGTTCATTTCATTATATTATAGTTAATCAATAATATCAAGTGATAACAGGAATTTCTGTGAGTGTATCTTTTAAGTAATCAATAAGATAATAGTAGGCTTTGAGAATTAAAATTTGTTTTAGTTCATGTTTGAAACGGTCATAGCTTGAAATGTTTTTAATGGATTCTGGAAGATGGTTATAAAGAGATTTATGTAAGTAGTCTGAGTTTACTTGTCCAAGTTTTTTGTGATATGAGTTTAGCTGTAGGTGATTTTTTTCGTGTGTCATGATCATGGATATTTGCATTTACTGAGTAGGTGTGTATATTTTTATAATTACTTATATTGATTTGAAAATGTATAAACATAAAATGGTAAGGATTTTGTGGCGTATTAAAAAAGGTTTGCAGTGTTCTGTGGGATCAGGGAACAAATTGCTCTAATTGCTTTTTTTTGTATAATAAAAACTTTATGAATGTGGGTCGATATACCCCAAAATTCAATTCCGTAGCTTATATATGACTCAAATAATGAATAGTAGCATATTTTGGCTGTGGGGATGTACTTATCTGCTTGATGGTCCTTATAGCACAACAAGACGAATTAAGTATTAATATGATCGTGCCATGTTAGATGTTGGTCTATTGTTAAGCCTAGAAATGCATTTGATTAAACTTGTGTTTATATTTGAGATTATCTTAAAAATTAGTTAGGTATGGTATTTTATTTGAAGATTTAATCTTCTGAATTGATTGGAATTGGATCAAGTTCGTTTTTTGGAGTTTAAAATAAGTTTGTTAGCTGTAAACCACCCATTTGATTCATTTAGTCTTTCTTCTGATTTATCCTGAAGAGTTTGCTTTCATCAGCCTTTATGACTGTGGAAAAATCGTCAGCAAAAAGTTCAGCATCATCTTTACTTTCAGTTAGATCATTGATAAAGACAATGAAAAAATAAAGGGCCAAGAATTGACCCTTGTGGTACACCACATATAATTTTCTCAGAGTCCGAAATGGTATGTGAAATTTTATATTTTCATTGCTAGTTATTTCTACATATTGTACTCTGTTTGTTAGGTATGATTTTAATAATTTAAGCGCAGCACCACGTACTTCATAATATTCTAATTTAGTGAGGAGTATATTGTGATCAACACAGTCAAAAGCTTTGGTGAGATCACAGAATATACCCAGAGTATCAATATTTGAATATAATATAATATAATATATAAATATATAATATTTCACTAGTTACGTTGAATAGAAATCTTCTAATTGTATCACTAGTAGATTTTCCCTTCTGAATCCATTTTGTCTTCTGTTAGAATGTTGTGCTTTTCTAAAAAGCTTATCAATCGGTTATAAATAATTCTTTTCAATATTTTTGAAACAGCAGGTAGAATAGATATTGGTCGATAATCACTTGCAAGGAGTTTACTTTCTTTTTTATGTATGGGATTATTTTGGATATTTTTAGTGCTTGTGGAAAGACCCCATCTTTTAGACAGGTATTGAAAATATCACATAGAGGTGCAGCTAACATATGGATACATTTCTTTAAAACAATAGTGGATATGCCATCTACTCCTGCAGAGTGAGATGATTTTAACTTACAAACAATATATTTTTTTATTTCATTAATATCAGTTTCATAAAAATATAAAGAATTTACTGGGCTCTTGTATGTCTTATGCAAATAATCAATGAAAGTAAGATTTTGATTATTCCTTGATTTACTAAGTTATTTGTTAGGTCAGAGGCTTCATTAGCAAAATAGCTATTAAGGATTTTTGCTACCACTTTAGAGTCATTTATTAATTCATTGTTACTATTGAGTAGATTAATATTTTCATGGGGCTTAATAGGTTTTCTATTTGTCTCTGAATTTATAATTTTCCAGATACACTTTGACTTATTGTTAGCTTGAGATATACTGTCCTTAATTTGATTACTTTTTGCTGTTTTCAAAACTTGTTTATAAATTTTTAAATATGATTTAACGTAAGTTTGAAGGAATGTCACGTTTTGGAAATGAGTTTTTATATAAAGAAGACTTCTCTTATTTAAACTCGAGATTTTATACCATTCGATATCCAGTTTTGCTTTTGTAGAATGGTTTATTTTTTATAGTTTTAAATGGACAATTTTCACTGATATATGACTGCAGCTTCTGTATAAATGTATTGTATTTATCATCAGCCAATTTAGCTTGTGATACATCATCCCACATTTCTTCTTCAAGTCTCTCGATAAGATTATCTAATGTGGTGTCATTTAATAATTGAATTGTTTTTGTTGTTGTTGGAGGAATAAAATTGTTACATTGAATTTTGATTTCTTGAGCATAATGGTCGGCAATACCAAGGTTAAGTACCTGTGTCTTGAATGGAAGTGTAGTATTTGTTGCTATGTTGTCAATAATGGATGATGTTTGCCACCTTTGGTCAACTCTAGTTGGTTCATTTATGGTGAGTATTTACTATTTGGAGAGCCGTTTACATTAAAGTCACCCAAAACTACTAATTAATGTTTATTTGATTTTAATAGTTTAGAGATAATTTTTTCACTTTTTTCTAGAAAGGTTTTAATGTTGCCATTTGTGGACCTGTAAATTACGACGATTATGATATTAGATACCGCTAGTGTTTTTTTATTTGTACTTAAATTCAATTCAATGCAAGCACATTCAAAATTTAAATCACAACTATAGTTAGTGATTGTTGGTTTCTGAGTTACAAGCTCAAACAGTGTGTTGATCACAAAGATTGCAACCCCTCCATGTATATGAGAATTTCTGCAAAACGAGGAAACTAGTGTGTAGTTATCAATCACAATACTGTTTATACTTCACTTTTTTTCCAGTGCTCTGATATACATAACACATCAACAGTTTCATTTTCGTACTGTGCTCTACTAAAATGATATTTAAGTCCCTACTTTTTGTAAGTGTAAGGCCTTGAATATTTTGATGGAGTATTCTAATAAATTTTGTACTTTTTTATTGTTGTTTATGTTGTCTTTGTGTTTTGAAGGGTGTGTTAGAGGCGGAGTGTAAGTCTAATGAGAGGTGTTTTGTCATTAGTGTTTTTATCAGCCACGATAATGTCATTATGGCTTGGTATGTCAACTAGTCAACTACGCTTAGATTTGGATTTATTGTATTTATATGATTTAAAATGAAGAGGTGGTGATCTAATATTTATTTGACGCTGTTTTTGCTTCTTCCGATAATGATCAGTAAGAATTTCTATTAACTCTCTGGGGGACCATGTTTTTGAATTCGAAAGTTTTTGCCCAAGACCCTCACTTGCCATTAGTTCCATTAGTTGTTGATAATTATAATTGGAGAATTGCCTTATACCACTACTTCGGGTTGTCATGTGGTGGTAGGTTGATTGTCCCCAAGAAGAAGCAGCTGTACAGCGTCCTGCTTGGAAGTGGACGCCTGGGCTGTCTCAGACGTTCGCAAATAGGCTGGCATCTCTTCCGACTTTGATTGTCCCCAAGAAGAAGCAGCTGGTACAGCGTCCTGCTTGGAAGTGGACGCTTGGGCTGTCTCAGACGTTCGCAAATAGGCTGGCATCTCTTCCGACGCAGGACAGTGTAGGCCTACAACGTTCAGTTCGCATATGGATGTGTGTCTATGTATTGTCATCTCCTCCGACGCAGTGGACAATACAGCGCCCTGTGCCGTGCCAGATGATCGCACCTGGGCTGTCGTCCCCTCTTGCGGTTTCGAAGATAGGGCTACCTGGAGTTGTTGGAAGTCTTGATTCTGGGAGATAGAATATCCAGGACGAGATTTGTCCGATTTTTCTGCAGTTAAGGGAGTAGAGTCTTTTAGAGGGAGTATTTGAATTTTCGATTTTGTTGTAGCTGACCTCTTCGGCTGGTCCAAAGCAGGCACACTATCATCTTTGGTAGAAGAACTTGTCAGTTGGTCTTTGTCCCTGCATTTGTCCTTGATGTGCTGGATTTGTTGGAAGTCTTGATTCTGGGAGATGGGATACCCAGGACGAGATTTGTCAGATTTATCTGCAGTGTAGGGAGTAGAGTCTATTAGAGAGAGTGTTATAGTATTCGATTTTTTCGATTTTGTGGTAGGCCTAGTTGACAGATACTCAGCTAAGTAAAACAAAGGATCTTTTGTAGTCTTCGGCTGGTCCAAAGATGGCACACTATCCTCTTTGGTAAAAGAACTTGTCAGTTGGTCTTTGTCCCTGCACTTTTCCTTGATCTGCTGATCGTTTCAGAACAAGTATAGTCTCTATGGTTGTATCCTCTAACGCTGGTTGACTCTCTGTCCCATTTACCGTATTAGAAGTTGTTTTCTAGAATGGTTATCCCTGAAGTTAGGCCTACTTTCCTTGTGCTGAGTAGATGTTGTTGGTACATCATGGAAATTTTTGCTGTAGTATTTGTCAGCCTTCTTTTCTGCACCCGAAAAGTAAACGAATCTGGGCATGGCTTCCAGTCCATTGTACTAATCATTTTAATGATCATATTATGTAATTTCAAGGTTCCTTTGCTATTTGGATGAAGACCATCAATTGAAATATCAGATGGTGTTAACCAATTATTAGTTTCAACAAAAACTACCTCAAGTGTACTGCACACCCATTTCAGAGAAGAATTAATCTCGGATATCACTTGGTTTGGAACATCTTTACGATATAGCAAACTTGTGTAAGCTATGTCAGCATTTGGGTAATTTTTTTTAACAGCTCGCAGTAATTGGTAGACGTTATCCATTATCTGTAATGGCTCTAGATATCTTACAGAATTTGTGCCATTGTGGATTATAACAGTTCTCATGTGTAGTTTGGCAGGATTTTGGTCTTCTTCTATCAATTTTTGTAATTGGTGAGGCTGAATTCCTGGATATACTCGAAGAGAATATTTATCTTGAGACACATATTCTTCTCTTTGGCATCCTTAAAAAATAGAGTCACTTATAACTAGTCCACTGTGCTAACAATCTTTGTTAGCTCGCTTTTAGATGTTTTAGTCTTTGTGAATTCACAGTTGGCGTGGGTACAGACCTAGGACTGGTAGTGTTTTATTAGTCTTTGATCTTTTATTTGTACTTACATCAAGAGAAGGATAGGCACCGTCGTCTAAGTATTCCGGTGGTAGGTACCTGTTACTAGTTTTGTGATCTGTGTCCATTTAGGTCTAGGAGGTTCCTTGTAGCTTATTGTTGTTGTGTGCTGAACAGGAAAACGTTTCTCTGTTGTGGATTAGCATTTAAACTTGTTTTACTGTATGCTTGAGGTTTTTGATAATATGCATATGCCTTCCTGTGTGGCATTAGTAATGGAGAAGGTTCCTTGTAGCTTATTGTTGTTGTGTGCTGAAGGGAAAACTTGCTCTTTTTGTTGATTAGCATTTAAGCATGTTTTACTATATGCTTGAGGTTTTTGATATGCATATGCCTTCCTGTTTGGCATGAGTAATGGAGGTCTAGGAACATCGTTGTGACGGACAGTGTGGATAATTGGTATAGAGCCATTTCTTCATATGTGGCATGTGGACAAGAGTCCTAGGTATGTCATTATGACTAACGCCGTGGTTAGGCTTAAACTCGGATCTTACATCAGCTGTCTTTTGGTTGAACTAGTTCCAGTTGGGGTTCGTTATTGTAAGAGCTAGTCAGAGTTAGAGTTTGCTGTTGGTTTGCAAAAGAGTTTGGATGTGGCTTTGTCATTTCATAATCTTGTTGACATTGAAGAAATGTTTCTTTGTCAGTGGTGGTTTTACATGTTTCTTGGTCAGAATGTATGGCTAAGTCTAATCCTACCTTTTTATGAAATTCACTAGGCCTAATTTGATCAGCCATGTTTGTTGACATTTTTCTGAGAAGTAAATTGTTGTTCCTTTCGGTGTCAACATCAAATAGTAGCACATTGATGATTTTTTTATACATACCGCCAAGTATCAGCCCTTTAAGCTGTATTAATTTTTGTCAACGTACCTGTTCATAATTAAAGTCACAGATGGACTTATGACTCAACCAAAAAAAAAAAAATGGTCATGACAAAAAAATACATGATCTGTATCATTGATTTTGGTTTATTCATGTTTAAGAACATGAATGACACGTTCACATATTCATCGTATTAATCATTCGACCGCAAAATCATGGCAATTTTTTGGATAAGCGTATCGAACGTAGCTAACATTTCAATTTGACTATTCCGAAAAAAGGACGTTTGTTTGTGTGCATATTTCCTGTCAATGTTACGCTTTAAATTGGACAAATGGCTACTCCAATCTTGATGACATTTTCAGGGAACCATTGAAATATCTAAAAACTTAGGACTGCCAATTTTTGGACAAGAAACATTTCTGATGAATATCGCCCTTATGCGATGTATCTTCGAATGAAATAATGTGGAGAAATAAGCCAATTAGGCCGCGTTCACACTAATTGGTTTAGTTATAAGGGGATAGGAAATACGTGTTAAATTGTTTACGTTTTAGTCTTAAGAAATTGTTATAACAAAACAAAATTCTTACGACGGACCAATCAGAGTTTTGTTATTTATACGACGACCAATGAAAAGGAGTAACTTCATTATGACAGGCCACTGATACATTACTAACTAATCAGGATATCGGATTTCTTATTACTATAACAACCAAATAACAATTTCTTAAGACTAAACCAAAGTTATGTGAACGCGGCCTTAAGCTTACTATTCAACGCGATTTCAAAAAGTGTTTGTAAATTGTAAATCGTCACCTCCAGCTATACTTACGAATACTTTCGCGAATGTGTCTGGGAAAACCACGACCTGGATGGCCAGAGTTGAGGTGTAGACGGCCGAGGTGCCCAAGGCTTCAAGAATCCTCACCAGGAATGACAGCGCTATGAACCACACGTGGCCCTCGACGAAGTTCAACATTCTGAAACAAATATCTTGTGATTTTCTTGTGTTGTTGTTTGTTGTTGATGGTTCCAAGTTTGGTAAGGTTGCGGAAATGGAAATCCATAGATATCTCATATAATTGGCTAGATTAGCAGTCAGCGGCCCATTTCCGGGACAATTGGAAGCCATCTTGAATGGGTGAGTTTGCATGTTAATTAGATGGGAGCGATTAATCGAAAAAAATATTTTTAAAGATGGCCGCCAGTTTGACAGGTGAGCATATTAGACTTTGACATCAAATGATTACTAAATTCCCTTATGCAATAACTTTGCATTGTTTCTGTTTGTTCAATACCATGCTGCACAAGCTAAAACCATATCAAACAATCCAGTAAAAAACTTTATTGCATTAAAAAAGCATAAATTAAAACGCCAAACCGCCATTTTGAATGGGTGAGATTGACGCTTCAATTTAGTACGCTCGCGCCTGTGCGAAGGTATTGGAGACTGCAAATCTATGTGGAAATCAGTCAGAGAATCTTCACTTCGTGGCTCACAAGGTAACACTCCAGAGTCTGGGGAGTTTGAGCTAACGATTATTTTTAAATGGTTCGAGCACTGTCGGATCTACTTTTTGAATATATTATCAGAATTTGTTGTCTTTTAATACATTGTTATAATATTTTTTAAATCAAAATTTGCTTAATTCAAATACAGTTCATAAATTGTGTGTGCATTCATGTACTTATTTTTTTTCCTCATTTGCAAATCAATTTTTATAACCGAACTCAAATTTATCGATATTGCCATCTTACTAGTCCGAAATTTACAGTGGAATTCAACAATGTGGTGTCATCAACAAAACAATAATATTGATGATCATTAAAGCCTGATATCATTAACATGTTGATGATATCATCTAACATTTCACCTATATCACCATCTTACTGGTACGAAATATAATAGTAAAACTTAATGATAACATTAATATATTATTTTCTGCTGTTAGTTCGAGCAGTGATACGCATTATGGGAGTATACATCAACCAAAATAATAAATCAACAATAGTTTTTAATCTTGTCAGAATACTTATACAGCTAATGTTCTTACTTGGTGCCTACATTTATAATGCATATTTTGTAAAATGTATTTTAGTTTCTGGAATATTCATAATGGGTGAGCTACACATCTACCTGAAACTAGAGGCGAACTCTGGCAGTCGTCGTCGGGGAGGTCGTCAAGGGAAGGAGGAGGGGTCCCCGACGACGAGTACCATGACAGCACGAACGATGACAAAGACGACAAATCCCCCCCCCTTTCCTCGTCCTGACCAGCATGGGACTTTCTTCCCAATCCCTTACCATCGGTAACCACGGGTATCAAATCCTTATGCAGTTTGCCCAAGAAACTCACCCAAAAAGCACCAAGCTGGTCCCAGCGACAATTATTCCGGCTTTGAGTAGTCGCTCTGCGCCCACCAATCCAATCTGTCCACAACGAACATAACAATATTGTTAATTAATTATTGATAGACTGCACAAGATTCCGCTTTACGCCTCATGTTTACAACACTACACTACACTACACTACACTACACTACACTACACTACACTACACTACACTACACTACACTACACTACACTACACTACACTACACTACACTACACTACACTACACTACACTACACTACACTACACTACACTACACTACACTACACTACACTACACTACACTACTGCGCAACGCGTGGGACACAGATTCGCGAAGTCACGGGTTCGAATACCGTCTCTACCAATCCTGACTGAAAAATCTTCACGAGTTTTTTTGGACGGTCAATAAAACAATTTTTTTTTAAATGGTTAATATTCAGTAAAAGTAATGGGAATTAGATTTTAATGCTAACTTTTGTTTCAAATTTGATTGAAATTTGATTTGACAGAATACCAACTTGATATTTTAAATTGGTACAAATGTTGCTTTCGCCTACTGGCTATACTCACGTATTTCCCGAAGAACGGGCAGCTAAGAAACGCGACCAGCTCGAAGATTCCGAATACCAGCCCATATTCGGAAGGCGAGGCTCCTTTTTTCTCCGCCTGCAGACAGAAAGAACCATCTTGAGATACTGCTAGCTAAAGATGGTATAATTTATGTGTTGAGGATGTAGGACATGCATATTATTAAGAAAACAAGTCGCGCTTACGCGGGGCTTGAAAAGCCGCTGCGCGGGGGGTTTGGAAAACCTCGTCCCGGGAATTTTCCTCGTATTTTCAAAACCTCGTTCCCGGGCGAAAAAACTCGAAAATGGGCCCCGAGAAAGGGCGCGAGCGGTATTTTGCGGGTCAGGGTTTGTCTTTTAAATCCGAAGATTTTGGAGAAATTTTTTTTCCCGGGCAATTTTGGGTTTCTCGCCGGACCCGCCCCCCTTTTCAAAGAAAACGTGGAATATTTTTACGATATCAAGGGGATTTTTCGCAAATTTAAATTCCCGGGGACGAAAAATTTTTCCGGGATGTTTTCCGGGTAACAAAAATTTTTGGTTTGTCCGCTTGGACGAAAAATGCCCGAGCAAATAAAGGCCTCGCCAGTCGGGCAATTTTCCCAAGTATGTCAAAGTCTTAGCCACACCCGCGGGGTTTTTCCGTAGAGCCCGAGATGGACCCAATCGGAAAATTTAATTGTGCCATTTGTAAAAAACCAAAAAACAAAATTTTACCGGGCCCGTTTTTGGGACGTAAAAAATATGATCCTCGAACGCCGGTTCCGTAGACCCCAAAAGGCCCGGGTCTTTAAAATTTTGGCTTTCGAAAAAAGGGGGAAACAGGGGGTTTTCCCGGGGTGTATTTCCGGTACGTCTAAATCTTCCCCTCCCCCCGGGGCGGACCCGCAGAGCCCGAGAGTCCCTGATCGGTCGTTTACTGCCCCTATCGTAAAAAATCCCGATTTAATTTTTTCCCTGACACTTTTCGGGGTTACGTAAAAATATGCGCCTCGACCCCCCGGGTTTCCCCGGTAGAGCCCAAAAGGACCCGTTCGTAAAAAATTTATTGGCTTTTCAAAAAAAAACCCGGGGAAACAAAATTTTTTCCGGGACGTTTTTCCGGAAACGAAAAAAATTTTGACCCTTTGAATTCCCGGTTCCGTAGAGCCCAAAAAATTCCCCCGGGGTCGCAAAATTTTATTGCCCCTTTTGTTAATATCCGGGAAAAAGGGTTTTCCCCCAAAGACGTTTTTCGGTACGTCAAAAACATGCACCTCGTCCGCCTGGTTCCGTAGAGCCCGAGATAAAACCTGATCTGATGTAATTGTGAAAGATATTAAAAAAACAATGCTTTACCCCAATATGAAAAAACCCAACTTTTTTGAGAAATCCCAAAAATTTTTTTGGGCCCAACGGAAAATGAATTTTTTCGGGGTGTTGAAAAAGGACGGGGCCCTCTGACGTCATGGGAAGGAAAAATAAAAATTTAAAAATTTTTGTGAATCCCCCGGGAAAATGCTCGGATCACTTTTTTGACTTTTAAAAAAACCCCTGTTGATTTTTTTGATATTGGAGAAAGGTACTCAAAACTGCCCCCTTTTCCCCCCCCCCCCCCCCCCCCCCCCCCCACCCCCCCCTTTTTCCCTCCCTTAATGATTGTAAAATTTTGGTTGTGGCGCATGCTAATGTTTGGACTGGGAAACCCTTCTAGGGGAATTTAGGTTTAAATTTGGGGAAAAACAGGAATGCCCAAAATCCCCCCATAAATGGTCATCGGTGCCCATTTTCACTTTTTCCTATTTAAAAAAATGCCCCTTTTTTGAAAACCCTCAACTTTATGTTAACCCCGATTTCAATTTAATTAAAAGATACCTCCCCCCGGATCGGGGGTTTTCAGCCCCCCCCTTTTCGTAAAAACCCGGGAAAAAAATTTTTTCCCGGGCTCTTTTCCGGTATTTTCAAAATATGGCCCCCGGCCCCTTTCCATTTCCCGTAGAGCCCGAGATGGATTTGGTGTAAAATTTTTTGCGCCTTTTGTAAAAAAACACGACAAAGGTTTTTCCGGGCCCGAAATTTCCGGTACGTCAAAATTTTTCCCCTCCCCCGCGCGGTTCAATAGGGGCCCGGGTTGAACCTAAATCGGAGGGGGGGGAAAAATACCCGAGCTATTAAAAGAAACCATGTTTTTTGGGATTTTCCAAAAAGGGCCCAAAACCTTTTTCAAAAAAACAAAACTAATTTGTATTGGGGGCCTTTCCACCTTGATGGGGCCCTTGAGACCCTTTGGAACCCGCCCCAAAAAATTTAAAAATGGCTTGAAGATTTTGAGGGGAATGTTTTTGGGTTTTTTTTTAAAATTCCCCCCCCCCCCCCTTAAAACAGTGCCCATTGGGGCCCTTTCCACTCAACACAGTCCTAAAAATTTCGGATTGTACCGAAAAAATTTAATCCCTTTTCAATGAATAATAAAGGGTTAGATATTATAAAACTCAAATTCCCCCCCCCCCCCCCTCCAACCCCCACCATCACCCTCCCACTTTGTCCTCTCTTTTCCCTCGTTGTTTTCTTTGGAGCTAAAACACATGTTTTTAAAAACAAAAAATTTGACTTTGGCCCCCCCCCCCCCCCCCCTTTCCCTTTCCCAAAAGACCGCTTCTCCCAAACCCCTTAAGGAAGTTGCCCCAAAAAAGGGTTGTCCATGTCCCCCCATGGAAAATTTGCCCTTTTTGGCATATTATAAAATGCAATTATAAGGCTTAAAGAATTGATGAAATGTCTTAATATTATTTCAAAAACCCCCCCCCCCCCCCCTAAAACAGTCCCATTGGGGGGTTCCACTCAAAACAGCCTAAAAAATTCGGTTTCGAAACCGAAAAAAATTTAAATAAATTTCAAGAATAATAAAAGGTTTAGATTTAAAAACCCTCGACTTCCCCCCCCCCCCCAACCCCCCCCATCCCCCCCACCACTTTTTTCCTCTCGTTTCCCTCTTTGTTTTTCGTTGAGGCTAAACACATGTTTTTCCCAAAAAAAAAATTGATTTTGCCCCCCCCCCCCTCCCCCCCCTTTCCCAAAAGAGCGTTGTTTCCCCAAACCCCTTTAAAGGAAGTCTGAAAAAAAATTTTTCCCCCAGTGCCCCCATGGTCATTGCCCTTTGGCATATTATAAAATGAAATTTAAACCCTTGGGGGGTTGAGTTTTTGATAAGGTTTGTTCACTGTGGAAAAAACCCCTGTTTTTTTTAAAAACCAAAATTCGTTTTGGCCCCCCCCCACCCCCCACCTCATCCAAACCCCAAAAAGGAAGCGCTAGTGAAAAAAATTAAGGGGCCCCCCTTTCCCCCGTGCCCGTAAAAAATTTTGAGAAAAAAACCTAAAAGGTTGGGGTTTAAAAAAACTTTGAAAAAATTTGAATTTTTCCCTAATTACATTTTTTTACTACTTTTAAATCGCCATTTTAGAAACATTGAAGGGGTTTTTAAAGGGCAAATAAGCGACCCAGGGATACCCTTTAATAAAATTGTAGATTTGAAATTTTTGAAAGTGGGGCGAATTAAAAAATTTATTTCGTATTTTAAATAATTCGGCAGCCCTTTCGTTGAAGGTGCTAATATGTTGATTTTTGTATTTTTTGATTATTTAAAATTTTGAAGTGGGTAGTAATTTTTACCCCCTCCCCCCTTCTTGGCCTTCCCACTCCTCCTCCCGCCCCCCACATAGCTTTTCAAAACCCAAATTTTAAAATTACTAAAAAATTTCTTTTACACATGAACCCCAAAAGCATGTAAACGAATGACGAAACCACAATCGGTGCAGTGGGTTTGTTTAACAATACATTAAAAATTTCAAAAACATGAATATAAAAAAGTATGACCCGACCGTGACCCCCCCCCCCGAACCCCCCGCCGACCGCGAGAAAAACTCTCATTCTGACCGCCCCGAAAAAAACCCTGCCGTGGGGATATATGCCGATTTAAAAACCCGGGACCCTATACCACGCCGTTGGAAATTTCATCGCGGGGAAAAATAAAATAAATTTTATAAATAAATTTTTTCGGCGTTTTTAGGAGTCAAAACAAAGGGTTTTAAAAAATTTTTTTTTCGGAATCCTCAAACCCTGATTTTAATTTTAAAAGGCCCAAAAAAAGTAAACCCCAAAACCTTAGAGTCATCCCCCTTTTTTATACTTTTTAAATTTTTGCATGAAACCCCTGTAAAAAGTTTTTTTTTCTATGCAAAAAACGGCACGCATGTAAATTTTTTGTCGGGTAAATTTCTCCCCTTTCCCAAACAAAACCAAAAAGGGCGTGAGTTTGGTATGACAATTTTTAAAAACGTTTGGGGAAAAAGGTTTTCCGCCATTCGTGAATTTTACAAAAAATATTTAAGGGCTGTTTTCGTGACCTTGAATGCAAAGTTAAACCCTTTCAAAAATTTGCCCCCGGACAAATTTCGAAGGTTTCCCTACCCCGGGTTTTCGAACCCAAAGGGGTTTTCCAAAAAAAATTTTATTTAAATCCTTTTCTTTCCTTTTCCGCTAATTTTAAAAGAGCCTTGGTCGTTCCAAATCGAACAAAAGGAAAAAAGGCAATTTTTAAAGGGCTTTTAAATTTGCCCCCCAAAAAAATGAAAAAAAATTTTAAAATTTTCGATTTGGGATTTTTTTCCCCCCCAATCGCAAAAGATATCGGTTTCTTTTTTCCCCCAAAACCCTTTTCGCCATTTTTGGACATTGGAATTGAAAAACCTCGGGGTTCTCCCGGGCGCATCTAAAAATTTTTTAAAAAAAATTTGAAACGGAAAACCCAAAAACAATGTCCAAAAAAAAGGGAAAAACGGGTCTTTTCGAAAAAAAATGCCCTCGAGGGTTTTCGGGGCGTTTTGGAAATGCCCACGCGGGGGAAAAGACAAAATTTAAAAAAATTATGATTTTTTTTTCTTTTTTTTTCTCGTCCGCTAAAGAAGTGCTCTCCCAAAAAAAACGGAACGCGACCCAAAAATGTTCAACCGCCAAGGCCATAGTATGCGAGGGGGGCCCAAAAACCCCTTGGCGGTCCCCGTCCCCGGAAAAGATTCCAAACCCCCGGGTTTTTACCGTCGACTTTCGGGGGGGACCCCCACTTTGGGCGCGGAAACCCGGGAAATTTCCAAAAAAAAAAAATTTTTCCCCCGGGGAGATCGTGTTTTAAAAAAAATATTAGTATAGACAAGTCGCGCTTACGCGCGGTTTGAAAGCCGCTGGCGGAGGGGTTTGGAAAAACCCCTCGTACCGGGAATTCCTCGTGTTTAAAACCCTCGTTGCCCGACAAAACTCAAAAATGGGCCCGAGTACGGCCGCGATGCGGTAGTTTGCGGGTCACGTTTGTCTTTAAATCCAAAAGATTTGGAGAAATTTGTTTTCCGTCACACTTTTGGGTTGGGCCCCGGGGACCCTGCCCTTGGGTTTCAAAAGTAACGTGGAATATTTACGATATCAATTGATTATTACGAAAATTTTTTTAAATTTCCGGGACGAAAAAAATTTTCCGGGACGTTTTTCCCGGGGAAAAACAGAAATTTTTTTGTCCGCTTGGCCCGAAAAATGCCCAAAAAAAAAACCTAAAGGCCTCCCCAGTCGGGAAACTTTCAAGTATGTAAAAAGTTTTTACCCAAACATCCGCGGGTTTCCGTAGAGTCCGAGATGGACCCAATGGAAACAAAATTGTGCCTTTTGTAAAGATCCATAACTTTAAATTTTCCCGGGACGCTTTTCCGGTACGTCAAAATATGACCTCGAACCCCCGGGTTTTCCGAGACCCCAAAAATGGCCCCGGTTTCGTACAATTGCGCCTTTCGTAAAAATCCGGGACATGGGGTTTTCCGGGCGTTTTTCCCCGGTACGCCCAAAATTTTCCCCTCGCCCGCGGGGATCCGCAGAGCCGAGATTTTAAACCTTTGATCGGTGGGGTTTTAATTTGCGCCTATCGAAAAAATCCTCGACTAATTTTTTCCCGGGGACACTTTTCGGGTTTCGTAAAAAATGCGCCTGGGACCCCCCGGGTTTCCCTTTAGAGCCCAAAAGGGGAACCCTTTTCGTAGAATTTTTTGCGAATTTCGAAAAAACCCGGGGACAAAAGTTTTTCCGGGACGCTTTTCCGGTACGTAAAAATATGACCCTTAAAATTCCCCGGGTTTCCTTTTAACCCCAAAAAATTTAAAACCCGGTCGCAAAATTTTTGGGCCCCCCTTTTTTTTAATACCGGGAAAAAAGGGTTTTTCCAAAGACGTTTTTTGGGTTACTTTCAAAAAAAGCACCTCGCCCGCCGGGTTTCCCGTGAGCCGAGAGAACCTGTCGGGACGTTTTGTAAAAAGATTTTAAAAAAAAAAATGCTTTCCCCCAATAGGGCCCAACCACTTTTTTGAGAAATACCAAAAATTTTTTGGGCCACGTTCAAATAAAATTTTTTTGGGGGTCTTTGCTATTGACGGGGCCCCCTCTGACGTAAATGGGAAAAAAAAAAAATAAAAAAAAATTTTTGTGAATGCCCGGGAAGCTGGATCACTGTTTTGACTATAAAAAAAAACCCCTGTTTTTATTCTTTGATATTGTGAGTAGGTACCCCCAAAACTGCGCCTTTCCCCCCCCCCCCCCCACCCCTTTTTTTTTCCTTTGACTTTAAGATTGTAAAAATTTTGGTTGTGGGCATCCCAGGCTTGAGGGGTCCCCTTTTTTTAATGAATTTAGCTTAATTGGGGAAACGGGAATGCCCAAAAAAATACCCCATAAATGGTCATCGGGCCCATTCACTTTTTTATTTAAAAAAAAACCCTTTTGGGAAAACCTCAATTTTGGGTTAATCGTTTTAAAATTTATTAAAAGAACCCCCTCCCCCCGGATGGAGGGTTTTCCCCCCCCCAGCCCCTTTTCCGTAAAAATCCGGGAAACAAAATTTTTTTTCCGGATTTTTTCCGGGTTTATGTAAAAATTTTGGCCCTCGTCCTTTCCAGTTTGTAGACCCCCAAGATGGACTTGGTCGTACAATTTTTCCCCCGCTTTTTTTAAAAAAACAGGGAAAAAGGGGTTTTTCCCGGGACGCTTTTCCCGGTTTTACGTAAAAAATTTTTGCCTCCCCGCGGGTTCTATACCCCCGGGGTTGAACCTGACGGCCCAAAAAATTCCCCGAGCTTTTAAAAAGAAACCTTTTTTTTGGTTTTTCCCAAAAAATGGCCAACCTTTTTAAAAGAAAAAAAAATAATTTAGTATTGGGCCGTCACTCTGATGGGGCCCCTCTGAGACCCCATTGGAACGCTCCAAAAAGAAACGGTTGAAGATATGAGGGAAATTTGTCTTTGTTCTATTTAAAATTCTCCCCCCCCCCCCCCTCAAAATGGGTTTTTTTTGCGGTGTCCCCTAAAAAACAGTCCTAAAAAAATTCGGATTTCCCGAAAAAAGTTTAATACTTTTCAATGAAAATCAAGGTTTAGATATTATAAAAAATTTCCACCCCCCCCCCCCAAAAAACCCCCACCACCACCCCTCACATTTTGCCTCTCATTCCCTCGTTGTGTTCGGGGCTAAACACATGTTTTCCCCAAGAACAAAAAAGGGACTTTGGCCCCCCCCCTCCCCCTCCCTTCCAAAAGCCCGTTTTCTCCCCAACCCCTAAAGGAAGTCTGTCCCAAAATTTTGTCCATGTCGCCCCCATGGACATTGCCCTTTTTTGGCATTTTATAAAAGCAATTATAATGGCTTGAAGATTTTGTTTAAAATGCAAATTTTCTTTTTCTAAATCCCCCCCCCCCCCCCCCCTCAAAAACAGTGCCTTTGGGGGGGCCCGTTCCACTCAAAACAGTCCTAAAAAATTCGGACGTCCCAAAAAATTTAATAAATTTCAATGAATAACAAGGTTTTTTAGATATTAAAAAACTCGCCCTTTCCCCCCCCCAAAACCCCCCCCAAATCCCCCCTCCCCAAACTTTGTCCTCCGATTCCCTCGTTGTGTTCTTTGAGGCAAAAACCACATGTTTTTCCCCAAAAAAAAAAATTTTTGGATTTTGGCCCCCCCCCCCTCCCCCCCCCTTTCCCAAAAGGGGAGGGGTTTGCGGGGCCCAAACCCCAAAAGGGGAAAGTCTGCCCAAAAAATGGCCATGTCCCCCCCCATGGTCTTTGCCCTCTTTGGCATTTAAAAAAGAAATTTCCCTTGGGGTTGACCCTTTTGCAAAACCGGGTTGTTTTCCCATTTGTCCCCCCCCAAAAACCCTGTTTTTTTAAAACCCCAAATTTTCTTTCTTGGCCCGGCCCCCCCACCCCCCACCCCCCCCCCCCCCCAAACCCCCCCCAAAGGAAGTCGTAGTAAAAAACCCATTTTAATTTGGGCCCCGAGGGAAGAAAATTGGGGTGGGGATATAGATAGGTTGTTTAAAAAAAAACTTTGAAAAAAAATTTTAAATTTCTTTTTTAATATTTTGGGGGAATTTATTTCTAAATTTCGACCATTTTAGAAAAATTTTGCCCTTGTTAAAGGAAATTTTAAGCCCATCCGCATCCCCAAAAAAAATTGTAGTTTTTGGGGGAAATTTTGAAGTTGGGGCCCGAATTGAAATTTATTTCGATAATTAAAACTTGGGCCCAGACCTCTTAAAAGGTGCATAATATGTTGAGTTTTGTATTTTTTGATTTTTTGAAATTGAAGGGGGTAGTACATTGTTAGCCCCCCCCCCCCTTTTTGGCTTCCCACCCTCCTCCCGCCATACACAAGTTTTTAACAAAAAATTTAAATTACTTTTATAAGCCATTTACACATGAACACAAAAGCATGAAAACGAATGACGTCCCAACAATGGGTAGCATGTGGGTTGATTAACAAAAAATTTTTAAAATTTCAAAAAACAATGCCAAATAAAAAAAAGTATCGACCCGACCGTGACCGAACCCACGCGACCCCCGTGATAACTCGTCATTTGAACCTTTCGACTAAACTCCCGGGTTGGATTTTTATCCCGAGTAAAAACCCTGTACCCTATACACGCGCTTTGGAAATTTCATCGCAGGGAAAAAATAAAATGATTTAAAAAATATTTTTTCGGCGCTTAGGATGTCAAAACGAAGGGGGAAAAAGTTTTTTTTCGGAATCCCCAAAACCGGGATTAAATTTTAATGGACCAACAAAAACCCAACCTTAGAGTCATACCCGTTTTTTTGACTTTTTTATTTTTTGGGCCTGAAAACTGAAAAAAAGGTTTTTTTTCTATAAAAAAAAAGCGGCACGCATGTCAATTTTGTGGGTGTCACTTCTCCCCTTCAAACGTAAAAAAATGCGTGATGTTTGGTATGAAAAATTTTCGTAAACGTGGGAAGAGGCTTTCTGCCTTTCTTTAAATTTTTTTAAAAAAAATTTTTACCGTGCTTTTCGTGACCTTGAATCCCAAAAGTTAAATTTTAAAAAATTGCCCCGGCCCAAAACTCGAAGGTTTCCCACCTACCCCGGGGTTTCGAACCCAGGTTCTCAAAAAAAAAAAAAAATTTTTTTAATTTAAAAATCCCTCCCCTTCCGCAAAAAAAAAAGACCCTTTGGTCTTTCCCAAAACAAAACAGGGGAAAGGGCCCAATTTTTTAAGCTTTAAAGTTCCCCCCCCAAAAATTTTAAAAATTTTTTAAAATTTTTTTGACTTTGGTTTTTTTTCCCCGCGCAATGGGCCAAAAGATATGGCTCTTTTTTCTCCTCACCCGTTCGCCTTTTTTTGGACATTCGGAATTGACAAACCTCGGGGCTCTACCGCGCATCTAGAATTTTTAGAAAATTTGAAACGGAAAATCCAAAAATGTCCAAAATAAGAAAACGGGCCCGTTTCGAAAACTGCCCTCGACGGTTTCGGGTGCGTTTTGGAAATGTCCAGGGCGTGGGAAGAGAAATTAAAAAATTATGATTTTTTTTTTTCATTTTTTTCTCGTCCGCAAAATAAGTGCTCTCCCCAAAACGACACGCGAGACCAAAATGTTCATCGTCGCCAAGGCCAAAGTATGCGTGCGGGTCCAAAACCCTTGGCGGTGCCTGTACCCGGAAAGATTCCGAACGCCCCGGGTACCGTCGACGTTCGGGGCGACGCCCACTTTGGGCGCGGCAACCGTGAATCCAAAAAAAAAAATTGTTTTCCGCGCCGAGATCGTGTTATTCAAGATATTAGTATAGTTTCTGTTTGACTCAAACTTATTTTACTAGGCCGCTTCGCGAACGCTTTTCCAGTCGCTTTGATGGGTGAGCTTTTTTGGTTGATTATTTTTGTCCAATAATTATACTGTTTCGTGTCGTCATTGTTGTCGTCATTGTCATTGTCGTCACCAACCTTGGCTGCCTTCAACAATGCGAGACGACCGACTGAAAAGTTGAAAGAGACCAAAAACCGACACTTGCTTCGTTGTGCCAGCCGCGAAAAGGTGCGGCGCGACGAGGTCATATTGACCAATCGTTGCCCTAAAAGTGCGAATTTTATAAGAAATATTTCTTCTATTGTCCCCAAAATCATAATATATCTAAACCCAATGATTTCAAACGTTCCCATAAAGTTTCATCAAGATTGGAGTACCCGTTTGCCTGGTTGCGGGTCAAATATCACGAAAATATCGCAATAAAAATCTAAAACAATCATACAAGTACTACTTTAATGAAAAATATTTGTTCGACTGTCCCCAAAATCATAGCATAGCTGTTCAGTGATTTTAATCGTTCTCAAAAAGTTTCATCAAGATCAGAGTAGCCGTTTGCCCGGTCGCTGGCCAAATATCACTAACATATAGCATTAAAAATAAAAATAATATCGAAAAAAGCAATATTAATGATAAATATTTCTTCGATTGTACCAAAAAACTTGGCAGGTCTAAGTTCAGAGATTTCGAAGGTCCCCTGAAATTTCAGCAGGATCGCATATGCCGTTTATCCGGTAGAGTGCGAACAAACAGGCAAAAAAAAAACACCCAAGCTATTTTTCTCAGGGTAAGTGAAAATTAGTCTTCACTGCGCTCATCCAAAAAACAAAAATGTTTATAGTCGTCACGGAAGCGGAAATGACGGGCTTACAGTAACACTGTTCTATAAATTGCTTTACAATCATGTTAAACAAATTATTTAATTTCATGATTTTTGATTTTGAACATTTCCAACGTAAATTTTTGGAAAAATGTTTTTGGATGATTTTGTACGGCTGTCTTTAAGTCTTATGTTCGTTTATGCTTTGTTGACACCTATGCCGAGTTTCGTATTGGTCGAATGCTTTCTGTCAGTTCTAATAGATATTTGTTAACTACCAAATGTGTCATATTTCATCAATGTGATTTAGATTGTAGTACGCGTATCATGATAATATAGATCCGTAACAGAGTTAAAAGTGGGTGTACTCCTATAGTATCCACTTTCCCCCGGTTTCTTAAAAGCGTTTTGTGAAGAGATGCTACAAAGCGCTATTTTTTTCACTAAAAACTATGGTTTTCTAGATCTACTTCATTTAATATTACATAGTATCTATGATTTGCTATACACATTTTTAATCAGTTGAGATTGATTCAACCTTGATGACATAATTTCAAAATAAAAATACGAAAAAATTTATACACAAGTTTTTTATGGTAGTCCAAAATATAGATGCTAAAAATCTCTATAAAATGACACTTGAAAATGGTATTTACACGTATCTCTCTTCAATGGAGTTATCACTTACCTCTTGAGGATAGAAAGGCGCCTGCAACGAAGCACTTAGAGAATTACCGAGGATAACCACTGACAGCGCCACCAGTAATATCCATTCTCTCTTCGTGTAACTAGATTTGGATTCCATTTCCGGTTCCGGTAACAATTAATGACGTTACCTTGCTGGAACAGAATCACACATTATCATATTATTTGATCTCATTTGCTTATAACTTTTTATTCAAATTAATGTGTAAGTTATAAATAGTTTTATGCCTATAAAGTTTTAGGAATTTTCTCGTTCTGGAGGTCAATCTAGACTTTATCATCACATTCATAATTTAGTTTCAGATTTGATAACAAATTTTGACAACAAATCCAAATTTGGGGTTTATTCTTGAAATACGTTGTTTTTGGAAATTATTCTTGCAAGTTTTTTAAAATTATTTTTTCTCATTGTGCAAATTGAATTCTCAATTTGAAAACAAAATTCCAGGCATTCTCCTGGGAAATTTTGTAATTTTTTTTGAGTTTTCCATACACCGCATGAGTTTGAATCATTTAAAAAAATTCTTCCAAATACGTTATGTGTTAACAATGACGAATGAGGAAAAAACCCCGAAAAAAACTTGCTGTCAGGATTGCCGGGCCGAATCCGAGACCTCCCGTAACAGAGTCAAGCGCTTAGCGCTCGAGCCAACACTGTAGGTGTCAAGAATTGTTTAACCTTGGTTTTATAGTACACGAACAAGACGCAGCAATTATTGTGTTATAAACAGGAAAAAATGCCTATACCTGGAGGAGACATGTATTTTTATTTCTGCATTATATACTATGTGTATGATATGTGCGTGTATAGATTTTACTTAGTTACACATAAAACTGCTCGATTTCCATTAACTGTACACATATTCATCATATTAACCACATATTTCCTGTCAGGTGATACAGAAGGTTTCTACTTTATGTGGTAGGTTTACTTCTATAAAAAATGGCAGAAATTACAGTTCTATAGTTAGGCCCAAAATCTAAAGGGCGCTGCATTGCATGACTCAAAAAGTTGTCAAGTGGAATTTAATAACACATTATTAAACGAGGGAGCGGAGCGGGCTGAGTGTCTCCATTCGAATCCCCAAAGGGCTCATCTGTGATTCTGTGTGTCTGTCTGTCTGTCTGTCTGTCTGTCTGTCCGTATATGTCCGTATGTCTGTCTGTCTGTCTGTCTGTCTGTCTGTCTGTCTGTCGAAAATCAGCCGAACCGCTGAACAGAATTCGCTGAAATTTTAAACAGACATCCGGTACGAGTTTACTGAGAACTGTTAACAAAATCAGCTAGATCCATTGCGATTTAATTCTACAATAAATAAAAATGTGATTTTTAAAAATATCAATAGCATTTTGTTTAGTAGCAGCTAGCAGGACGAGATTTACCGGGCTGACATGGCCCAGTAGTAAGCGTTTAGCCTACCGCACGGAGGATTGGGGTTCGATTTTATTTTACATTTGAAAACCTTTATTTTACATTCGATTTGACATTTTATTTTTGAGGGGTATTATTGGGAAATAAAAATTAGTTGATTTTGTTTTATCTTGGAAATTTGTTATGTTTCACGCTAATACGTTTTGAACAAGATTCGCATTTTAAATGTTCAATTTAAACTAGGGAAACGCCAAAGTCGTTGTTAAACGAGTGAGTGAGCCAAGTGTTGAGTACCCGGGAACATCCCATTTTCTACCATATACCTAAGACTGGATCTAGCCCAGTATGGGGAATGATACCGGGTACTATATACACATGGTTCACTCACTCGTTTAACAACGACTTTGTCGTTTCCTTTGTTATATTATACCGGTATTTACTTATCTGTACTGTTCATTGTTGTGTCTGCATTTATGTATTTAGATTTATTTAGTTGTTTTCCTTTGTAAATCAATTTTTCAACTAAATAGGATCGAATTTAAATAAAAAAACAAAAAAAACATAAACATATTATATTAATGTAGGTTCATTCAAAATATATAAGGGATGCAAAAATAATCAAATATCACAATTACTATCGTAAGTATATAGTATAAGTTTAAATTACGTAATTGTTTTTTTAATTATTATTAATTATTACTTGTAATATAAAGTACACTGATAAGATTAGCGCATAGCGAATCTAGACTTACATTCGACTACACTGCCAAAATAGTTGGGTATGTATTTTGTCAGTTTGTTAGCTCTCAACCGAACAACGGCTACTTTGATCTTAGATACATTTTTAGGGGACTTTCGAAATCTCTAAACATAGATCTGCCACGATTTTTGGTATTATCGAATACACATTTCTCATGAAAATCATACTTTTACGATATTATTTTAAAAAATAAATTTGGTTGTCTGTTTATTCGCTTTTTACCGGAAAAACGGCTAATCCGATCTCGATAAAAATTTCCGGGTTCTTTCACCAACTTTAAACTTAGATATGATACGATTTTGAGTTCAATCTCACAAAAATTATTTATGAAATCGCAAAATTATTATTTTTCTTCGATGTAGGAATGCACCAGATACGTCGTAAACTCTCATCCATCAACGCTACATTAAAAACTTTCGCGAAGCGGCCTATTTACAATAAGGTTCACTTTCTGGTAGCAGTGTATATTTTTAATGGACCCCTAGGTCGGGGGGGGGGGGGGGGGGGCATCGTACACTTCTTCAGTGATGAGCAGCGTTCTAAATATAATTTATAATAATTCTTGTGCGAAGCCTGCCCAGGGTGCAATTCATGCCCGGTGTCTATCTAGGTATGTTGAGGATAGGGAAATTGTGAAGGGGTGTCCGAGGGCTGTTTAAGTGGACTCATTCCCTTGCATTCGCATTAACGACTGAGGAAAACCTCGGAAAAAACCTTCAGTCAGGATTGCCGGTCTCGTCAGGATTCGAACCCGGGACCTCCTGAATCAGAGTCGCGCTTAACGCTCTAGCCAACACTGTCGGTAGCAACATTCTTAATAAAAAAACTAATATAAACAAAATAATAACAGTAATTTAGCGCGCACTGTATTGCATTCATGTTTTGAACAAGCTTTCGAATTGCTGTACTTGCCGCGGTTGTGAAGTAGTTGCAACATAACATCATTCCATCGATGATCTATCATTCTATTGCATGCATAAACTATTTCCTTAATCAGGTTTACTGGTTATGCTTGGTACTGCAAGGCATAGGTGATGTTGAGACTTGAAGGACAAGAATGTCACGCGAAGTCAGCGTGATAAAGTCAGAGTTCAATACATAGTTTGTAAAAACTTCATTGAATGAGCGTCGTCCCCTGAGTAAAACAGTACGGGCGTTAACAAGATTCGAATTCTTAGACGATTCGGGTACAGTGGCGTATCCATGAATTCATAAGGGGGGGGAAGGTTGAACCAATTAATTCATAGATGTACGAAAAAAGCCTTCTTCCAGGTCATTTTGGTGAAAATCTGTGCGTTTTAAAGCATCACCAACTTTTTATCTACTAAAATCCTGTTTTTAATCCAAACCTTTTCTCTTTCAATGTCTTTTTGGTGAAAATATGTGTGTTTTAAAGTATCACCAACTTTTTTATTTATTAAAATCCTGATGTAATTTAAAAGTTTTCTCTTTCAAGGTCATTTACTGTACGTTAAAAAGCATCACATTAACGAACTTTGTATATCTACTCAAATCCTCTTTTGGTCAAATGGTTATTTGCGTATTGCGATAAAACAGTTATTCTATATTCTCCATTGAAACGTTAAAGTGCACTTTTCACCATTTTTGGGGCAAAGGGGGGAGAGGAGGGTTGTCCCCTACCTCTCCCCCTGGATACGCCACTGTTCGCGTAACTCGTGTATCTGATTTCATCTCTTAATATCTACTTGGTATTTGTTTCGTATAATCATACGAAAGAATTCCTCTAGTTAGCTTCCAATTGTTATGCAACTTTACCAAACAAATATGAACCATCTCTCATAGAAAAAGTAATAAAAGTTTGCCGTTTTTAAACATTAACATTTTATCATTTTTAACGCCTCCGTGATATCTGTGATTTTGTTTACAAATAAGATGCTTCTGGCCTCAAGAAATGCTCCTAAAAAGTAATTGTTTTAATGTCTCTTACTTTTATGGTAGCCTGATAAACCAAATTTATCTTCTCCACATATTTTATAGTTATCGCTTTCCGTAATCGTCCGTTTAAACTAAAAACTGTGCCTAGATTAGAAGAACTTTGATGATCCCATTAAAATAATAATTGTTAATAATAAACAAACACGTACCTTCAATAAAAATTTCGTCTCATTTACTTATTTTTGATGATCCCAT
>JAMZAV010008241.1:0-29135 GCA_024449915.1 Sweltsa coloradensis | reverse complement strand
ATGTAAAATTTTGCCGATGGGACCTAGCTCAAAAAATACCAGGTTTGACAATTTTTTGGAGGGTAGTGGTGGACCCAATATTTTTTCTCTTAATTTCTTAATTCATAACTAATTAGTCTGAATGAAATATTTTTTTTAGTTTAACGGGTTAATACCCCTCAAGTACTCTTCAGTGGTAAAACTTATATTTTTATTGTCTTCATTTATCTGCAGGAATGAAAGCCTTCTACGCTAAAGGATATTCTGTAACTGCTTTTCAACTAATTGAAGTCTATGCAGGAAATATCAGCGGGTGGATCTGGGATATAAACCATATTAATATGTTTCAATAGGAATGCAAATCGTGTGTTGTGTGTCTAAGTATTATAAACTGTTAATTATAATTTAAAATGGTACTTACTCGCTAAATCAAATATAAATATTTCTTATAGACTTCTTTTGTGAATAAATTGATTCGCCATGTTCCGGGGGCGGGGAGTGGGGGGAATAGTTGGATGAGCGAAGCGAAGACTTCAATTTCACTGCCCCCCCAAAAAATTTAGCTCGGGTGTTTTTTTTTTTGTTTTTTTTTTTTTTTTTTTTTTTGTTTTTTTTTTGTTTGTTTTTCTGTCTGTTTGTTCGCTCTCTACCGGGCAAACGGCATTTTATGCGATCTTGATGAAAATTTTGACAGGACCTTCGAAATCTCTGAACTTGGACTTGCCACGTTTTTGGGTACAATCGAAGAAATATTTCTCAAGAATATCGTACTTTTACGATTTTTTTCGATTTTTTGTGCGATATTTTCGTGACTATTTGGGCCAATTCTGACCAAACGGGTGGGGCTACAACGTTCATATCATACATGCACATTGAGGTTATGGAGATGTAGAACCTTTTGAAAGAAAATGTTGAAAAAGTTAGCCATAATCTATAGAAATAAAGCTTTTAATATAAGTTTTTTTGATTTTTTATGCAATATTTTCGTGCCATTTGGGCCAATTCTGACCAAACGGGTAAGGCTACAACGTTCATATTATACATGGACATTAAGGTTATGGTGATGTAGTACCTTTTGAAAGAAAAAGTTGAAAAAGTTAGCCAGAATCCATAAATTAAAGCTTTTAATATAAGTTTTTTATGGAAAATCTTCCCAATTGACAAGAAACAAAAGAAACTTGACAACAATCACCTACAAATTTATAGGTAGCAAAACAAAGCACTTGCAAAAGTAAAGATATTCCGCACAAACTAAAAACTGTAAAAAGCTCATCCATCAACGCGGCGGGACTTTAGCGTTTTCCTAGTAATAAAAAATAGTCGAGCTATGAATTCTTTAGCGCGCCAAAAATATATTATAACAAATAATATTACGACGTTATTAATGCCCCGTGACCTTAGAGTATTCTAGTCTTAAATTAATGTATCTATTACACACACATAACAAAAACTTGTAGAAATACAGCCAAACCTTACACACTCAAAAGAAATGAGATCTAAAAAAAGGGCCAAGCTCATCTACCCTTCCACATTTGCGTATTCTTAATTCATAAACGTAGTGTCCCATAACAGCATCCTCGAAAAGCTTGGCAAAATAGAATTTGCGATTATTAATTTAAACGAAATAGTTCATCCAAGTTCTTTTTTCTAATTAATTAAAACGTAATAACATGCAAATTTTATTTTGCCAAGCTTTTCGAGGATGCTGTTATGGGACACTGTACGTTTATGAATTAAGAATGCGCAAATGTGGAAGGGTAGATGAGCTTGGCCCTTTTTTTAGATCTCATTTCTTTTGAGTGTGTAAGGTTTGGCTGTATTTCTACAAGTTTTTGTTATGTGTGTGATCTCATTACTTTTTCAAGTTCCATTGCAAAATTATATGTTAAAATATAATAATTTTATCAAAGTTGATTTAATTTCTATGGTATTAGCAATAACAATATAGGATGTAAAATATCTAGACCCGGATTCATGTACATCCTGGGTATAGGTGGTATAACCATGGTATAACGACGGTATAAGGACTGGACCCCAATTCTTGAGTTCGTGGGAGATGACTGTTGAAAACGCAATTTGAAAACGAAGTCGTTTTCGTTTGACACTTTAAAAAGATATGCGTATAGCAAAGAGCTCGAAAAAGTTCTATATTTATTCTAGATGGCAGTGCCTTCATAAACGCGGGCCAATCGAAAGACGAGTTGCGTGAAATGATTTGATTGTTGCAATTATGTAAACAAACAGATGAGCAAGCGCATATTATTTTGACACCTTGCTTCGACATTGTGTTTGTGTGTATTGTGTGACAGAACTCTGTTGTGCTGGCCTAGGGTTGGCTAAGCTTGCCAAACATGTAATGTAAGTAATAATTTTATCTAGTCCTATAGCCTAATGGAACTTTAGACCTACACTGTTGTATTATAAATAATTTTCTACATCTGGGCCTAGGTCAGGGACGGTTTCTGATTTGTTTTATGAGAGTATAATGACAACTTTTCTCATTTCACACATAGAAGCAAAATTTAAAATGTCCGCCATTTGTTTACGTATCGCACTTTCCCGCCGTACTCTGCTTATACCGTCAACATGTGTCAAGTAACTATGGTTACTTGTTGATTGTATAAGGCTTATTTTAAAACCTTTATTTGGAAGCCTTCCAACAAACTTTTTCAACTTTTTTTTTTCAACAGAGACTATGATACTATAACCTTAATGTCCATGTAAAATATGAACATTGTAGTCCCACCCGTCTGGTCAGGATCGCGTGCCGACGTATTAGATGTAAGTAGCAGTAGTAGCAGTAGTAGGAGTAGCTAACATCCTTAAAGTGATTTTGAGCATGTTTCAAGCCATTTTTTCACCAAGAAGGAATGGTCGTACCCCAATAAAATTTGGCATGTGTTGTCAGGTACCTAAATCCCCTCGATTGTGATAGTTTTCAAGTTCACATCACGTTACATGATGGCTGGGTAACACCTCGAAATCACCCCAACACTGCTTGGTGTATAAGGTGCTTGAGTGTGTAGCGCACCGCGGCTTGGCTGCGGCGCCCTAACGGGCACCTAGATGAAAAACGATTTCACGGTTAATATAATACTACGCTTTTCCTTTGTAAATTCAGCACTCGGTTCAATCAAAGTATGCTGACAATGTCCATATTTGTGCATGTTTGAGCACAGATAAACTCTATTATCTGTGGTTTGAGTGTATACTTGTGATTAGTCTTGAAGGCATTAGCTTTAAATGGGTCAATTAATAGTGGTAAGTTCTAATATCTACGTGAAACGAAAAATAAGCAGTTTAATAACCATTGAAGAAATTTACCTACACACGAAATTGACCAAATTTCAGGAAACAAAATCATAAAAATATCCCAAATCATATATTTAAGACATAATAATTTGATGAACCATGTTATATGTGTTTTTTTTCTATTAGTGTAACTTTATAATATAGAATACGTGGTATCTCCACGTATCTATTTAAATAATATGCGGAAGTGTTATACTTTTATTCTGTATCAGTCAAATGAATAAAAATAACTTAGGTACTTACTTAGTTACTTACTTTGGCCTACTTAAAGAAGCTATTAACCCAAAAAAATTATTTTTTACCACATGATCTATAGCACAATACTACACTTAAATGACAGTTTAAAAAATTATATCTTGTAACTGTGATTTAACACGAATTTTTCAATTTTTTTGATCCAGAAATTTGCAAAAAAATTGGTGTTTTGGGAAATTTCTTAAATCGGCTTTAATCTGCTTCTTTTTTGCTCCACATAGATACTAGAGCATAGTACCAATCTAAAACGCCAATTTTTTACATTATGTCTTGAAACTGTGCCCAAATATACCCTCAAACACGGAAAAATATGCATTCCAAAATCACACCCCATCTTGGTAAGCAGCATATTGTGACCGAACTACTTGCCCAAATTACAAAACAAAATATAGAGAATTTACAGAAAAGGCTGTAGAGTACGTCAATAATGGCCAATATTTTTTTGGATCAAAATCCTCCAAGGTCACGGGGCATAAAGATCGTCCCCATGTTATTTCTTATGGGAGATTTTTGCCGATGGGACCTAGCTCGAAAAATGTCATGTTTGATAATTTTTTGGGAGGTCATGGTGGCCCAAATTATTTTTTCTGTTGATTGCTAAATTCATTACTAGTTAGCCTGAATGAAATATATTTTTTGAGTTTAGCGGTTAAGTACCCCTTTAAGTAAAACTAGTATCCTGACTTTAATTACAAAAGAGAAGATAAATCATTAATTTAATAAATAAAACTCTGTTGTACAGATACAATTACCACATGGACACATAATATAAATAAGATGGTTAAAATGTAAACAACATTTAATGACATTTTGTTTCGCGTTATTATGTTATTAACTGGGTCATAATAAAACACATATTATTAGATTGGAAATTAGCATCAGGTAAGGCCTTCGTTTCACTTGATCAGAAGCTGACACTAGGGCTGATGTGACGTCATAAACGTTGTGTAAGTAGATATTAGTGCTGGCTGATGGCTATTACATTGCTGATACTGCCTCGCCTAGTCTCGTGTGGTTTCGTCGTCTTATCCCCGGTTGGGATGCCACATAAGCCACTCTTGTAGCAAGACTGTTCGATCAACAATTATTATAATATAGCCTAGTCGCAGGTTAAAGTTTCCTGGACGAACAATGGTGCCATCCATTTTATTTTGATTTAACATTTTATTTTAAATCAGACCAATCATTTTCACCAAACAACAAACAAATAATCAAAATAAAAAACAGAAGGATAAAAGGAGAGAGTATTAACAATATTAACCATTAAATAATAACCAACATCAATAATAAGCAGATTGGATGTTTTACTTTCCAGATGATGCTGGTATGCCTGGCCATGGCAATCCTAGGGGTCGTGGCCGAGCCCCCTTCAGGCCGCAACTACTTGCCGCCGGGACGCGACCAGGCGTCCGCCCAACCCTCCAACCAATATGGGCCCCATCTGCTTTCGGCAACGACGCTCCCTCCCAGCAATACGGAACTCCCTCCGCCTTCAGCTCAAACGCTCCTTCTTCTCAATACGGTGCGCCTTCTTCATCTTCCAGTCGTGGAACCAATGCCCCTTCCAGCCAGTACGGTGCCCCTTCCTCTTCCTCCAGCCGTTTCGGTGGTAACAATGGAGCATCTGCCCCTTCCAGCCAATACGGTGCCCCCTCTCGTTCCGGTGCTGGTGGTAATTCTGGATACTCTTCAGGTCAAGGCAACGGAGATTTCCAAGGATACGAATCTGCCCGAGGTAGCGCTAACCAGGAAGACGCTCTTGCGGTAAGATAAACAATATTCACTAACTACATTTGAAAGTAAATACATATCGTGTGGCTTTGATACCACTCGAAGTAGTTTTGATGTACAACTTGCGTCTGTTCCAGGAGCCCGCCAACTACGAGTTCTCGTACGAGGTCCAGGACGATGAGTCTGGCAACAACTTCGGTCACCGGGAGAGTCGTCAAGGAGACGAGGCTCGAGGCTCTTACCACGTTCTTCTTCCCGACGGACGCACGCAGATCGTCGACTACGTGGCTAACGATGAGGGGTACACTCCCATGATCCGCTACGAGGAGGCCCAGGGTGGTCAGGGTGGATACTCGCGTGGACCTAATGGAGGACAGGGATCTGGATCAAGGAATGGACACAGCTCTTCTGGATCAAGAGGACAAGAAGGACCCTACTAATTCAACCTTCTCATACGTGTATACTGTAGTTCGTTGTGGAGTGCAGATGTGAAAATAGATTTGAATATATGACGATGTATTGAGCATGCATGCGGTGGATACTTACGGTTACCATAAAGCTATAATTTAATTTTTACACGTAACTAAGCAAAGCATTAAATCCGTTCCCTTACCAATGGGTGATATTTATTTTAATTGTATAGATTAATTATTTTATTTACAAATTCTGTGTATTTACTGTGATATTAGAACTCATGGTTTGAGTGTATTATTTTCATAAATCTGTTTTGATATACCATTTTAATATGGAGTTCATATAACTATAAAGCTGCCAATCATAACGCAATGAAGCCAACTGATTTACATTACGTTCGTGAATGCATCGTGTCATGTACTTTAATTTATCTTTTATGTGTTCATTAATCTTAAATTGTAAATAAATTGTAATGCATTATTTAAACAATAAAACAAACTTTACATCACATATGTCGGAATTCGTTGTATTCTTCATTTTAGAGACCTATAAGATATAATACAACATATAATTTTAAATTGTTACCATCTATGTTGAAATATTGTACTTATTCAATATTATAAATGTATAATTATATTATGTATTATAAATAAAAAAATTGATGCTACAACGAAACTTTGAATAATTTTCACAGACAATTAACAACTTTGGAGCAAAATAAGAACAAAACTGCTATTTACTTTCACTACACTGATACTCGTTACTGGGAATTAATTGTAATGTAACCAAGAAGTATTTTGCACAACTATACTATCTAAATTGTTCCAAAATTAAGGCAAAACCTAAATTATGTATAATTTTCAAAATAAATTCACCGCTGTTGACAAAACAAATACAAACGTATTTTATTTTCATTGCAAATATCTATCGCTGGTAATATCATCACAATATTATGAATGATCAGAAAAACCTCTTCAAACATAAGAATTTGTATAATTTGTTTCCCTGAAATTCAGGTATTTGAACTGAGTGGGTAGAATAAGACTCAAAATAAAAGCGTATTTAATATATTGTTTAACTATGAGTTCCGAACACTAAATTATTGCACTTATGTTTCAATGATCGTTAGGTAAGCAAGATGAACATTGACTACTTCTTATTGACAACTACCTACAGAGGTGGTATTACTTCCAACTTATAATACTTAAATCTTATCAACAACAATATTCCTAAAAATTATCATGTTTCTTGTTGATAATAGAAAAAAGGTAAAATAATGTTTTTAATTCATGACTTCTAATTATGTTTTATTAGAACCAAAACAAACTTTTGTGATAGTTTTTTGTTATTGTATAAATTTATAAAACCAATCATCATCAATAGTGCGTATACAACCTTACAGCCATAGAAATGGTGTATACCTGAAAGATGTCTTAAAAATAATTATTAATTTATCAGGCTGGTACAAACAAAATCATCGCCTGCTATTCAATATCTGGAATGTATGGAATTATATTATTGGTCTCAGACCCGTCTTATTTTAAAATTTTAATGTATTGCTATGGAAGCAGGATTGATCCCACTAACAATAAAATAATGACAATTGATACTAGGTTACACGCTGTATTTAACGTTACTTTAGGAAATTGTAATGGAAGGCTAAGCCAAAAACATCCAAAATATGCATAAAATATGAGTTATAGAGTATGATCGTTAATGTTTTGGGTTGGTGCACTTTTTCGCCATTGCAACTTTTATGAACGAAATTTTGCAAAAGTATACGATTTTGATGGCTGATATTTTTATAAATCAATGAGGTATTTTGAGAAGTATAGCTCTCGTATCTTATCTTAAGATCTACGATTTTTTCTTTTGGCGGTTTGATTTGCAAAAGTATATGATTTGGATGGCTAATATTTTTAGCTGCAATGAGGCATTTTGAGAAGTATATCTTTCGTATCTTAAGATCTACGATTTTTTTCTTTAGGCGGAACAAATACCATAACAAAACCGGAATATATTAAATCCTGAAAATGTAAGGTATTGAAGATACACGTTTCAAAATACCTCATTGCATAGTCAGAGGTGAGTGTAAGCTAAAATAAAAATATCAGCCATCCAAATAGTACACTTATTGCAAAATTAGCACACAAAATCATTCAAAAAAGTAGCAATAGCGGAGTATGTATACAAAACTATTGTCTTCAAAAGACTGTGGTTAATGGTCTTACTCTATAACTAGGAAACGCTCAGTTGGACGCGTTGATAAGCGAGCACGTGCTATAGCTAGACCCACAATGCACCTTTTTTAAATTTTAAAATTTGCGACGTTCGCTGTCCACAGGGCCATGTTTCCGATATTATTTATTATTGCCAAGGTATTTGGGTAAACCCGTATGTAAATCTTTACTTTGTGGATAAACTTCACGGACATCTAGAGGACCTTGAATCATTGGGAAAAATATTTAAACTCTTTGGTGACAAATAATAGACTGCTTCCTCGAAAGTATTTTGATTACTTCTAGGTGGCAGTGCATTAGAAACTTCGCGCGTCTTTTCGTTGCCATGGCAACGTTACTTTTGTTATAATGTAATTTCCATCTACACTACTTATCGGATCAAACTAAAATTAACATATTCGTGACCGGACGGACATTCTAAATGATTTGGCTATCTCAGATTTTGTCGCCGGTTAGTTTGAAAAAAAAAAACTTTCGATTAACTTTAATGTAACTTTTAAACTTTTTGAACGATTTTGCCACAAAACTAATGGCATTCAATCGAGAACAAAGCTTGCGGATGGTCAAAATTTCAACTCGATCCGAGCCTCCGTTCGAACGTTATGGCGAGACATACAAAAAAAAAAAAAAAAAAAAAAAAACGAGTGACAAATTTTTCCGGCAGAGTCAAATGGAAACGCTCGCTTCGCTCGCTTAATAACTGTTTTATGAATATTTTGGGTTTTTGTTTTTTGGTAAATACACAGCCTTATCCAGTCTTGTTGTATCTATATATATATATTTGAGTCAAACAAATTTTTGATATGTGTAATAGTATTGATTCAAACTTGCAAACAATAAACCTTATGTACATTTCCGTCAAACTGCAATTTATGACCTAAATAAGCCTGCATTACTTTAAAAGATAATATAAACAAGTATAAAATTCATTATCACCATGGTATAATTTCTTAATCAGTTTGAAAGTATCGAAAATATATTAATCATAATATCTATAAACTAATTTAATCGCTAAAATTTCCATTAATACCTCGTTCCTGTAGTAGACTTTTGTTGTTCCTATCCTCTTTGTAACCTCTAATATTTCCCAGTCTGGCTAAGACGTTTTTCAACCGCCCACTTCTAAATTGTTGATTAATTAAATTTAACAATCTTCCCTTTCTTTTTAATAAACTTAGCTTCGTTTGTTTTATCGCCTAACATTAGACAGACTTTTCGGGATGTAAATCGGATTCATTAACAAACTCGTGACTGCTGCCTACCTGGTAAAAAATACTCGTGCACGTTTCATGTGGATCGTACGAACCGTTCGGAGAAGAAACCATAAAAATTGATATCTTCGTTAGACTGGCTCACGTAATATTAGTTTCGCCGTGGGATAGCAGCACATGTACCGGCCAGTTGGATTTACTAGTGTATTAATCGTTATTTGATTATGTTGCTATGATATTATGGACATGCACAAATTTAGAATTGAGTGGAAAAGGTTCGGTGTATAATAATTTATTAAGATCAACGAAACATTTATTGAGCATTTTCCCATGGAGATTTCATGTGATTGCTTATGATACAAAGTTTCTATGGTAGCATTGAAAGGTTCCATTTCTAGTCTTAGGAAAAATCTTTATTGTAAAAACAGGTAAATTGTTAATTTCGTGTGTTCGTATTTAAACCCAATTTTTTTTACAATTTTGATTATATTTCAATGTTTTTGTTTTTATACTGTGTTCGTGTGGCAATGTTTTCCGTACAACAGAGTTTTGTTTTTGAAAATAAACAGTTTTCGATTAACACTTCATAAATGGAAATATCTTATTTAAAAACATCGCATTTTGGGGTTTTATGGAAGCACTATTATTAAAATGCATATATTTAATGTTAATAACAATGCGATTTGTATGCTTTCAACAGCGTAATAGACTTTGTATAGTTATGCACATGCTTTGGATTTTCATTCTAATACATGTACATTATTGGATGAGCGTAGCGAGCGAAGCGAAGATTTCATTTCACTACACTGGAGAAAAAAATCCGGAATGTTTTTTTTTCTTTCTTTCTTTTTTTTGTATTTTTGTCTGTTTGTCCACACGATTCCGGCTAAACCGATACTCCGATTGCGATGAAATTTTATGGAGGCCTTCGAAATCTCTGAACTTAGAACTGCCACGTTTTTGAGCGCAATCGGAAAATTTTTTCTCATGAAAATCGCAATTTTACGATTTTTTTCAATTTTTAAAAAATTTCTTCGACTTATAACTCCTACATGCTTTATCCGATTTTAATGATTTTTGCACAGAACCTTTATTTTATGAATTAAGATATTTTTGTGAAATTTGAGCGCAATTGAAAAAATATTTATCATAAAAATCGAAATTTTACAGGTTTTTTCTTTTTTTAAACAATTCTTTGACTTATAACACCTACATGCTTTATCCGATTGTAATGATTTTTTCGCAGAACCTTTATTTTATGAATTAATATATTAGTGTAAAAATCGCAATTTTACGATTTTTTTAAACAATTACGATTAATTAAAAAAAAAAAAAAAAAAAAGTTAATTTTTAATTTAATTTAATTAATTTAAAAAAAATTCAACTTAGTAATGATTTTGCCACAGAACAACAGAACATTCGCATAACACATGGCAGCTCAATGCACCAATTACGCTCATCCAACAACGCGGCGGGACTTAAGCGTTTTCCTAGTTTAACAAATTGGTGTCTATTTCCATCAAAAGGCCTACTTGGTCGACTGTGCTGGCACTCCTTGCGACCAGAAAGACCAGATATTTTAATGCAATCCCTAAACGTGCTGTGCCATTCGTTTCTTGGGTGTATTATAAAACCATTGCTATGGAAAAAATTAAAAATGGTAAAAATATAATAATTTTTAAAAAACAGAAATAGGCCTGCAAAACTTAGCTTGTAACATCCATACAATAATACTAAAGAATGTGTACCTAAATTGTAATAAAAACTTACGCAAAAGTAAATATTGCAACATTGTTATGAATAGGGAATTTGCGTAAGTTCCCGACATCGGTAAAAGTATGTGCAATATATTATAGATATTCGTCTAAAAATGATTTAGGGTAAACGTTTATTTAAGGGTTTTCAAGTTAATCGTTCAATATCGATCTATTGAGGGTCAAAGTATAACATTTAAAATTCAATGCACATTTAGTTTGAAACGGCGCCTAGATAAACGGCGAAATTCCCTCCTTTTAACAATGGCCAACAATAAACAATAGTTGATGTCCTTTACCAAGTATTATTATCAACATTGTGTTTTTAATTGTTATTAATAAAAATACTGTTAAAAGCTTACGTTGTAATAAACTAAATCTATAAAATAAAATATTAAGCATATTAGAACAAACTATGTCAAAATGTGCTTCTTCAGCCAAAATAATCTCCGAAAGCGAATAACTTGATATATCGTTACGTGATTGGTTGATTGGTATCATGAAGGCTGGTGACGTATGAGCCGTTTTTCCGCGCCAAAATATTTAGGAAACTTTCACCCTTATTTTATAAATGAAAATATTCTCAAAATCAATCAAATAAGATCTTTTTGTGTAAAAGAAGGTGGCCTTAACCCAGTAGGTAGAGCGATAAAAAATAATATTATGCAAATCCCCGATTATTAATATGGAATAACGATAAAAAGGAAAATTAAAGTGGCTTGGCTTTTTTTGCTTGAGATAATAAGCCCTAAAATTATTTCTATCATAAATATGTTTTCTTAAATTTTCCTCACATTGTTTTTCAGACTTCTCAACACCACGTAAATAATAAAACAATATTACCTGGAATTGATAAAGTGTTTTCTTTGTATTTCCAGCTGAATATTATGATGATGTATGTTACTTCACTCGTTTAAATCAGCTGTCAGTGCCGGGTTATCGTTACGACAATTTCATTGCCATGTATACCAAACCATCCACTTGATAATCTTTGCACCAGGCTTTGTATTTTGTTCCCTTAGTTTCGAGTAGTAGTTTAATTCAATTTGATATATTATGTGAATTTGTTATATTTTAGTTTCAATGTGTATTTATTTACATCTGCATTTTTATAGCGTCGTGTAATTATTTTTTATATTGTAATAATTTTTCATAATATATTGTATTGTGAATATATTTTTTAGTGTTGTGTATTTGGTAATGCTTTCACTGTACATTATTAAATAAGTATAATGCATATTATTTTATTACTTGGAAGTTCTCGTTTGAAATCAGTTTGTTTATTTAAAAAAAAAAACGTTGGGCTAAACATTCAAAGAAACAAAATGCAAAATTAATCTTAAGTTTTTCACACATAATATAACCTGCTTTTGTCAGTTTTTTGTAAATAAAACCAAATTTACAGCAATTTGACCAACATATTACGACAACTCAGTAGTAATATAGAACATTTAAAGCTTGCCTGTCTGAAATCTGCATACATTGATTGGATGAGCGGAGCGAAGCGAAGACTTCAATTTTAAAATAGCTCAGGTGTTTTTTTGTTTTTTTGTTTTTTTTTTTTATGTGTATTCGCTCTCTACCGGGAAAACGGCATATATGCGATCTTGGTGAAAAATTGGATGGGACCTTCGAAATCTCTGAACTTAGATCTGCAAAGTTTTGGGGTACAATCGAAAAAATATTTCTCATGAATATAGCATTTTTACCATTTTTTCGATTTGTAATGCGATATTTTTTTGACATTTGGGCCAATTCTGACCAAACGGTTGTGGCTATAACGTTCATATTTAACGTTGGCATTAAGGTAATGGTGATGTAGTGGCTTTTGAAAGAAAAAGTTTTAAAAAAATCGCCAAAATTCATAGAAATAACAGTTTTAATACAAGCCTTTTCCAGGTGTATAATTAACAAGTAAATAGAAACTTCACAAAAATCACCTACAATGCGTACAAAATGCAAGTATATGGACCTCGAGGTATTTTACATTCTATTGTTAATTGGTATTACCATAGCAATTAATACTTCATAGAAATTATTCTTATTTAACAAAAATCACATTCCAATGAAACTTAAAAAAGTAATGAGATCCCGCGCATACGAAAAACTTAGTAATCATTAGACAGAAATAGTCAACCAAAAAAGCTCATTCATCGCGACTGGGAAAAGCGTTGGCGAAGCGGCCTAGTGCGAAAGTAAAAAGCTACACATAAAACTTACAGTCACAATTTTCTGTAGCTCGGATTGTTTACGCAATCATGAAAGAACGCATTCCACAGAAAATAAAAACATGTTTGAAAATATGGGTGTGCTGTCAGTCAAGTTATTAATAATTATAAACAGTGAAGAAGAGAGGACTCCCGAATTCAAGTATGTGTTGTGTGTCTAGCTCGTCCATGTGATGACGTATTCTGTAATCGCTCCTCCCACTGCACGACTCCAGTCTTGTTTCTCACATGTAAACATGAGGCAATGATCCACTCAAAGCATCGAACTAATAACTACATTTAACTGACAGTTAATTATAATTGCACATCAGGACTAATTCAGATGTTGCAGCTATTGTTCTAGTTGTTGCTAAACCAATAGAGGTATCTCATGCGTTACACACGAGAAGAACAACTACCGAATTTGGGTATACTCTAATTCGAGAGTTGTTGACGGTTTAACACAAGTACCACCCATGGTCTTAAGTATATTATTCTTCCTAATCATATAATATCATTGTACATAATTTAACATAAGTAATTGATGTCATAAGGTACCGCAGTGGTCGATTTTTTTATAATTATTTTTTTTGGGGGGATGGGGTTGCCACAATGTGCCTCCAAAAGAAATGAATATGCTCATTCATCCACCAAAAACAATATTGGAGTACCCATCCCACCCCAAAGACAAAATCTGTCATTAACATATCAATTCACTCGTTTGTCTTCTTTCTTACTCCATAAAAAAACATGTCAGGTAAAATTTAAAAACATTCAAAATTTTGACTTCAAACATATTTTTATTTCGTAAGCCATGGTTTATAAGAATGTGGTAAGCAAGAAAAGAAAGGTATATGATGATGATTGTGCAAGTAGTAATGTTCGATTCGAATAAATAACTTCATATGGAACACATTTTTCGAAAATGGGCATGTGAATCTTTTGTTGGAAATCTTGTGGGTAGAGAGGGATGTGTACTTACAGCCCCCCTCTGACCCTCAACCCCCCCCCCCCCCCACCCCGAGGTGAAACCAGCTAAAAATGTTTGCTGTTTATGGCATTTAAGTCATCCCCCAAAAACATCAACTCCATTCGACTGTTGTTGGCCATATAAAAAAAAAACATGTTCCCAATTTAAACTATCTTCCCAATAGATAGGATAGGCCATGTGTTTCGTAAGGATAAAACAAAATTGTTGTTCTTCTTTATTAATTAATGTTTTACAGAAGTGCTTAGCTTAATTCTATTTCGTCGTTATGCGATGCGTAATGCAAATAGAGAGCAATGCGTCCTAGGTTCGATTCCTAGCTTGCTTGGGCGAGTATTGTCATATGGCGTGGTTGAATCAATCTCTCAACGACTCAAAGAGCACCGTGCTACCCCAAATACCCGTGCTCTTCTTACGACGAAAACCTGTTATCGATGTCGTCAACACCATTATGAACTAATTAATGGCTGATGAGATAGCATTGCGTAAGACAAAGATGTGTCCAAAGAACTTGTTAACACACTATGCATATACTTTTTTTCTAGACAATTTTTACTCTTTAATAATGAATGGATCTCGATCTCGAGCAAGTATAGTTTCGAAACCAACTGACTGCACAGCTCTGGCAGGATAGGTACTGACTGGACAGAGATGGTCAACTAGTTTCGAAACACGCCGACTGGACAGCTATGGTGAGCTAGGTTCGAAACTATCTGACTATAGAGCAAACCAGTAAGCTGGTTTCGGAACAAGACGTTTGGACAGCTATGGTGAGCTATGTTCGAAACCATCTGAATGTAGAACAGCCCAGTAAGCTGGTTTAGGAACAAGTCGGTTGGACAGCTCTACTCAGCTAGTTTCGAAAGCGAGCCCCGGTCAAGCTTACTGTCCCCCACTGAAAATCAGTTATGACTGTGTGGGTAGACTCTAAAAACGAATTTACTTATTTATTAATTTAACTTTTCGGCCACTTTGATTTGAATTGTATTGAATAAAACTTGAGAGTGACTTTAAAAATAACAGATAATTATATAGTTTTTACCTAAACTTGTGAAATGAACCCATGATATTTTAAAGCGTCACGTCGCTATAATGACAACATTTGCAATATTAATCTTCATTGATGCGTGTATCAAACTAAAATGAACGTTAATATAGATTAACACTGTTAAATCCGTAACCGTACGACGAAACCGCGACGATTTCTACAAAAAGCTAAACCTACGACAACGACCGCCGATAAATGTGTGTGCGTGCTACGACCTTCTCTGAAAACACATGGAAAACCTTTGCTCTGTCCAGCGAATGTTGTTTCTTGGATTTCTCAATGTTACATAATCGTGCAGCTTTCTTGAAGATGACCACTCCCCTCCCACTGAAACGATGAGTGTTATAATTATTGGGTTTCGCCATAGTTTGATTTTAAATGGAGATTGTATTCATCTTTATGAGATGGAATTAATTTTAAAACAAATAATTAAAGAATTCCACCTATGTAACCTTCATGTTTCACGCAGAGGCATTCATCACAACACCACACGGGTGGTATCAAATATTAGAGAGCTACGTGGCCATATGTAACAAATGTGCGTGGATTAAAGTTAATGTCTACTTTGTAACGCTCGAATGCTGTGATGTGTGTAACTTACCGCCAATTACGAGCATGAACAGTCACATCTGATGCGCATCTCTGGAAGCAGAAAAAATAACAAGGTTTTACTAATAAGGTTGATATCAGGCCGTTGAGACACAAATATTAGTCAGCGTTTTAAATATAAATCATGCTACAACATCATGGAAATTATTATAACTTCTTAATAACTTAAATATAAAATAATGAACAAATTTTTAATAAAACTTGGTTTATCGTGGCAAAACGTCATAGTTTTTCATTTCAAGAGATTTTGTTCTGTTTGCATAACACATCCTCGCCTTTGAGGAACAGCTTGAAAGATTTGGTGCAGCCACTTACTGTTTCTCGTTACACACTGACGGTGAAATATAATTAGTCCAAAAATTTAGAATGTGTAAAGTAGACAGAAGTGAATTAACATCAAATAAATTCCCAAAACTCAGAAGTGGTTATAGCGCTCGTCGGAAAAAGATTAAGTAGGTAGGATATACCCCCATTCTATCAAATGTGTATTACTTTTGACTTTTTATTATTGGATGAGCGTAGCGAGCGAAGCGAAGATTCCATTTCACTACACTGGAGAAAAAAATCCGGAATGTTTTTTTTTCTTCTTCTTCTTTTTGTATTTTTGTGTGTCTGTTAACACGGTTCCGGCTAAACCGATATTCCGATTGCGATGAAATTTTATGGAGGCCTTCGAAATCTTTGGACTTAGAACTGCGACGTTTTTGAGCGCAATCGATAATTTTTTTCTCATAAAAAACGCAATTTTACGATTTTTTTCGATTTTTTAAAAAACTTCGACTTATAACACCTACATGCTTTATCCGATTGTAATGATTTTTTCAAAGAACCTTAATTTTATGAATTAAGATATTCGTGTGAAATTTGAGCGTAATCGAAAAATTATTTCTCATGAAAATCGAAATTTTACGTTTTTTTTTTTTTTAAACAATTCTTTGACTTATAACACCTACATGCTATATCCTATTGTAATGATTTTTTCACAGAACCTTAATTTCATGAATTAATATATTCGTGTTAAATTTGAGCGCAATCGAATAATTATTCCTTATAAAATGGCAATTTTACGATTTTTTTAAAATTACGATTAATTAAAAAAATTAAGTTAATTTTTTATTTAATTTAATTAAATTTAAAAAAATCTTCGACTAAGTAATGATTTTTTCACAGAACAACAGAAAATCCGCGTAACACATGGCAGCTCAATGCACCAATTACGCTCATCCAACAACGCGGCGGGACTTAAGCGTTTTCCTAGTTAAATTATATACCTTTTGTAAAAGACAAAGCAAACAGCCACGTGTTAATTAAACGCATTATAAACATGTGCAAGACGTGCGACATGTGTGTGACGAACACACAATGCGCCACGTGGCGTTGGACTATTATCTATAGTAAAAATACTTACTGAAAATCAGTTGTGTGGGTGGACAAAAAAATACGAAGAAATGTACATTGTTTGACTTTTGTAGCTCTACGCTACTTCTTGAATTTGAGAGGACAGGCGAAAGTACCATAGTTGATAAAAATCAAGGAAAGATTATGCTTTTTGTGCTGAGGTTATCCGAAATGAGAGGGGTTTAATATGGTGATCTTCAATAAAAAATAGATACGAATAAATTCATTTCAGTTAGCCTAAGTAGCCCAGCCCAGGGTCCACTAGATACCTAACAGCTGCTGTAAGGTGGGTCTTCGCTTGTACTTCCACAATGTATAAGCGCCATCTTAAATCCCTAAGTCAAGGCCTGCTTGATAATGTGTCTACTGAGTGCGCGAACACATTATCCAATGGACCTTACAGAGATTTTGTAAACAAATAGCAGACTGCAGCTGGACGTCAATATCAAAAGTCGGTTGTACATTTGAATGCAATAAATACATAAATAGGCTACCACCTGTATAATCTTTGATTCTTATGTTGGCAGGTAACATTATGATGTAAATAATTTTCATATCTTTCAACTTCATATGTCAATTTTCATTTGCATAATGGATATTAGGACCCGAGGCAAACTGTCCAGATACCGGTAGGCATAATGCCTATTAGCATTGATGATGTGGTTGGTAAGATAAAGATGAGTCCAAGCCATAGGCCTACTTGCACCATGTAGGCCTATAAACCAAAACCTCATGAGGCAAACTTGAACTTGAATCTGATATTTCTAGGGCCAAGCCCTAGGCCTAAGAACGCGAGACCTAAGCTCTAGGCCTACGACGACTTCTACAAGGTCTAGGCATTGTCTATGAAAAACCACACAAAGACGAGGGCCTAGCCTAGGCTTATGCACATACAATCTTTTATCGTGGAGTTGTAACTACATTTTAGACACAAAGGTAGGCCTAATATCAATGATAATATTGATAATAATCCACAATGCCCAATCTTTGCTGTCCATGATCTGTCAAAACAAAAAAAAACATATCACATTCTGCTACGGATAATATTACAGAGCGTGTTCGGAGCGCTCCAGATTATTTTTAAAACACACGCAGGATCTAAGATGGCGGTTTGTTTACATCAGGTGAGAAGACCCAGCTTACAGCAGCTTAGCATAAGTATCTAGTGGACCCTGGCCCAGCCCTACTACTATTATTTGAATTTGAGATGACAGATGAAAATACTATTGTTAAGAAATATTACTGGAATTATTATAATATGCTTCTCGTGTTGGGGTTTGAATGAATTCTCAGTGCGAGGGGTTTAATAATAAATTATGATCGAGGTAAGATGTCTGATAAGAATTCCGAAAGTTTATTTTCGTTGAAAGTTGGTTTGTTACTACAGGATCTTCTCTAAAATACTCATTACATATTTGCATTTTATTTTATTTTGACTTCAATCCAAAATAAATTTGAACTTTTTTTGAATACACTTCCCGTATACTTTCCACTTCCTCGTGTATATTAATTAATCATGAACTACTCCAATTCACTTTAAACTATTGAAATTAATTTTTTATCAAGTTTAAATTATTCAGTTATTTTTTAAATTTAATAACTATCTATCTATAAAAAAACGTCGCAACTCTGAGAGTAGTAAGCAAGGGACGTCCCACCTGGAGGGTTGTTAGATAGGTAAGTACAACTCTGAGAGTAGTTAGCAAGGGACGTCCCACCTGGGAGGGTTGTTGGATGATTAATGAATATTAAAGCGAAACAACTTAACTTTTATTGAATTACTTTCATATACTATTGCTTATCCAACCCTGGTCCTACCTCAATTAGTTACCTATGTACAGGAACATAGCCTTATTGTCATGATATGACTGGTAATCGACGAATCGTACAACTTTCTAAGTTTATTCCTTCCAAATTCTCAATTTCGCCGCGTCGGATAAATTTTATTGTTTCAACGTTTCATCCCAACTGTGTGGGCTATCAATTAATTGTATTTAAAATATTCCGGGCCGCGAAAGCCTTACAATTTGAAACATTCTTATAGTTGATTGAATTGATTGATTGATTGAATATTGCTTAACGTCTCATATTTATGCACTTTGGCTAATCGAGACGATGAGTGGTGATAGATGAGGATGAAGTATGAACAGAAGGGAGGAGGGGAAACCCGGTACCGGCACGTAGCCTACTCCTTTCGAAAAGTACCAAGGGGACCAACGGCTTAACGTCCCATCCGACAGGACGGTGTAACTTTGACAGTCATATAGGTTCCTCAACTAACCCGGACTGCCGAGCAGACGTCAAGGAGAACGAAGCCGTTACACTAGATTTCGACCAGAGCACTCTAACCAGCGGTATACGTGAGTTTCAAGGATTCTTATAGTTAATATGTTTGTAAGTTTTAAAACATTTAGGCTCGATCGAAATTCTTCGTATCTATGGTTATAGTTTCCGTCACCCCAAATCAACCTTAACTTTTGCGACATTTTAAAGTCTTGTTCTAATAATGATTGTACAAACATGGCTCTGAATCACAAATCACCAACATCCTTAATTTGAACTGTGAGAGTAACGTTGAATTGATGTTAAATTTTACCTACTGTCGCGGTCGCGGACAAACAAAAGTCAATGTACTTAAGTCTATAATCTAGACGAAACGTTATATGTAAGTATACTCTAAATTTTGTACACATGGTTTAGTTAAAACTATCCAAGTTTTACAGTTTGTGATTAAAATACAGAGAACTCAAGCTCAAGAAGCTCAAGTGCTGCTCAAGACTATAATGCAGCTTTTATGGAATGATTCGAGCTAACAACTGCTTTTATAATATGGTGGAAAGAGCCGTGGCAGATGCGTTCGTTATATGTCGTTAGTAATTGTACCTCTGACCCATATCGGTTTTCGCTCTAGGCCCTTCGCGATTATACGTAACCTTGCATGCATAAGTGTGCGATGAGGATGTATGATGAGTTGATGACTTCAATTTAAAACATAATTTACCACACAACAACTTAGCGTTGGTTCTGACGTATGTTATTGAGTAGGCATGCGTATGTGTTGCAACTAGCAAGATTATTTTTCAGAATCTAGATAATCTCATGTTATAAAAGAGATAATATAGCAACGAAAAAAAATCTGTAACGGCGAATATTATTCGCGCCTGGACATTGTTGGATTATTTTTAATTACATTTGCAACTGCCTTCTACCTAGTGACATTTATAAAGGTCTAAAGATAGCCCAAACCCTGCCATACCATATTTCCATATTTCATCCTCACGTAATATTGATATTTATAATTTTAATGTTTCAAATAACTAAGTATATTAAAAATTAATGAGAATTTTCGAAACATTTTCTTGTTAGGTCGGGGCTTTGTTTCATCAGATCTGGATTAAGTGAGGATAGAATGTCCCAATAATCAGTTGAGCTCATAATTCCACTTGGAGCTTGCAATTAATTTCACATTTCAACAGTTACTAATGCATTGATTTATTTGTGTATTCTTGGCATAACAAATGGAAAATTTGCTTGATTTTACTTGTAAACGATCAAGTAAGAAAATATTTTCAATCTTAAATTAAGTTTACCAGCATGAAACAATATATATTATTCAAGCTAATAAACAAAGCAAGCCTGCGTTCGTCGGTACTCAGTTGAAAACCACGAGATGTAATATATTTAACTTGAGTGTCAATTGTATGACCTCGCTCTTATTAGTGATATCCTTAATATCTTTGAGAGTTGGAAGAAAAAAGAACAGTTTCTTTTAACCGACAAAAAATAAAACCATCATGTTTAAAAAAAATCATGTTTATTCAATGAGGCATCAATATCTGTTATACCCCCAAGGAAAATAATTCAGTGATGACTACTACAACTAAATATTTAATTCACATGTCTTCTTAAGTAGAATACGAAATTACCAAAGGACCCTATACAATTGAATTTAAAACGCCTCATCTATATGTACCAATTATAAGTTGTTTTACGTAACCACTAAGAAGGGGGCTGAGGGGAAACCCAGTATAAAAAATTGATTATGTACCTCCAATTAATTAAATTACAAAAATAAATATAAAATGTAGAAATATTAACATAATATAACAATACATCCTCTGGAAAATGACAGTCAGTGATAAACACAATTGTGATTACATTTATTGCATTTACTTCAGCAAAACGAGTCTAGAACATTTCACTTCAAAAACTATTTTTTTTTTTTTTTCGGATAATCAACTCCAAAACTATTGCTGTAACTCCACTCTGTTTACCTAACCAACATTATTAAAATATACATCGACGATGACGTGAGAAACTAGAACGCTTCAACCGGTCATGTCATATTGCGCCGCCTGTGATATTGAAAGTTATTGAAATGAGTTTATGGTGTGTTTGATGATTACATTGTTTTCAAAGATTAGAAAAGAAAAGAAAATGAAGGTGATGATAGTAACAGGAAAAAGAATATTTATTTGAATGGAATAAAATCAATGAACATCAAACCGTGTTTAAGATTTTTCGATAGACAACAATTTCAAGACTGTAGTAAAACTTATTTTAGCCAAACGTACAACGCCAACTTACAAAACCATTAATCGATTGATCATCAATTAGTAAAACGAATCATGTCAAAATATGTTCATTACTAAGAACTACTCGGTGTCAAGTGGCACCTTTCAAATTTATCCGCACACTACATACACCATCGCGAGTGCGAAATCTCAAACAACTGATTTATGCCCTCACGTTTTTCATAATCTAGATCACCTATTAACACATCTGTATTAAAAAACGATTTATCAATAGTATATACCAAGGTTGTCAGTGGTAGTGGGTGGTGATGCAAATTGCTTCAGTCCAGAGCACCTCATAAGCGTGCACTAAGTGACGTATTACAACACCTAGAGCTGACGGCTGGAGATGCGACTTACAATCACCTTACAATCACGAACGAGAGTATGGACCAGTTCTAATATAATTACTATCCAGTGCAAGTATAAATATGTTGAGCGTCTTTGGATGCTGCATCAGTTCGTCTTCAGATCTCATTTGACTCACCGAGTACTGTATCGTCCACAATGACCACGGTAAGGTTGCATGATAGTGTTTATATTCTCAGATTAATTACAAAAAGTTGGAGCACTTATTTTAATAACATATCTTGCCAATAGTTTTAAATAGACACGTACACAACGCCAATTAATGTATCCGTAGGGTATAAAACACATATGCATGCGTTTACTTGTACGGTTGAGTATAAACTCTACTCAATGCCTGCACGCAGTTAATTCTCGTATTTCTAATTAAAGGAGAATTAATTATATACTAATAACATTGAACTGAAAATCGGATGTCATCGGATGTGCTAAGTAGAAACTATAGAACGATGAAGTATCCCCAGTTTCCTATATATATATATATATATATATATATATATATATATATATATATATAGTTTCCTATATATATATATATGTTAATTATTAACAATGTACAAAACAGACCAAACATTATACAGTTTTAAATTGGTGGCCGCATAGCTCAGTTGGTAAGAGCATAGCCCGGTAAGCTAAGGTCCCGGGTTCGATCCCCGGTGTAGTCACTTTTTTTATTTATGTCTAAAGTACTTACATATCAACGTCATAGTCGCCTACTATAAAACCAAAGTTAAACATCATACAACCTCCCAACTCGGGTTAAAAGAGATGGTTTGTAATTCTCCAGTTAATTTCTTATTTAGTTTAAAAGGCAGTCTAATCTGCCCTACACACGTTATTAACATTGTACAAAACAGACCAAAAATTAGACAGTTTTAAATTGGTGGCCGCATAGCTCAGTTGTTAAGAGCATAGCCCGGTAAGCTAAGGTCTCGGGTTCGATCCCCAGTGTAGTCGCTTTTTTAATTTTTGTCTAAAGTACTAACATATCAACGTCATAGTCGCCTACTATAAAACCAAAGTTAAACATATATTATATGTTGTTACCTGGTATAACTAAATTATTGATTTCGGTTTACCACGTAGATTCTTTGTTTTATCTGACATTTCGACTGGATTTCACCAATCGTTGTGAAAGGCAGTAAAGCAACTCACTTGTAAAACTAAAATCGAAAAATAAAGACAGGAAAGCAACTCAACGTTTTTGGATTTAAGTTTTTTATATTTGAGTTGCTTTACTGTCTTTGACAAAGATTGGTGAAATCCAGTCGAAACGTCAGATAAAATAAATAATCTACGTGGTAAACTGAAAACAAATAATTTAATTATTACAAGATGACAACACTTGCGTGCACTTGAGATGTATTGCGCGTTGAATGTTCGATACCTTACATAGGGCAAGAGACGGGACCCAATTATGTTACTAATGTGAAATGCGTGATTTTTTAATTTCGTTTTTTCCCCCTTGATCTTTTGGGAATAAAATACTGTTTTTGGATTCCAAATTGACATCAAAGCTGAAAACTCTCTTAAACACCCATTCCTTCATCATGTTTTCACTTAGACGAAAGTGTCCTCGTTAAATATCTTTGCTTCACGCACCTCAAACTCTCTTCAGACACTATTTCCATCAATTAAAATGTATTCGCCGCATGAATCAAAACCAACCAAAACAACATCTTTCATCAGGGTGAACACAAACACGAAGCTATACAAATAACAGCCATCAATACCACTTTGACACAATCTTGAAGTAATGATTTCATATTGAAAATCTCTCTCATATACCCTCTAACAAAGTTCACAATTTTAATTTTATCCTATTACATTTCACTCCAAAATAAAATAATATATTTGTACACGACCCTCAGTTCAATGTTCAAAGAATGCAATGTTTATAAAATTGATGCTTCATATTAACTGATTTGATAAATGCCTCATTTGTAGATATCTATCACAGGTTTTTAGGTCATTCTACCCATTAGAAATCAATGATTATCGTAGGAATATCCAATTGAACGGTATATTCTACTTCAAAATTTCTACATATAATAATGAGATTAATTGTAAACAGTCAAGGTGACATCACAGAACCTTGTGTAACACCTTGCATTTATACAACAACGGCTAGTGTATTAGCTTTGCGTACTTGTACATAAAACTATTTCACCATGTTTATTTTAGAAATTGTGGCTTCTCATCTCGGTAGCGGTCGTAGGAATCTGCGCTCGGCCTCAGCTTGATCGTCAGTACCTCCCTCCCGGGCAAGGTGGACAGAACGGCTACAGCCGAGGAGGCCAGCAACTCTCGAGCCAATACGGTGCTCCATCCAACCAGTATTCTGGCCGCGGATCATCCTCTGCCCCCTCAAACCAATACGGTGCTCCATCCAACCAGTATTCTGGCCGTGGATCGTCATCTTTTGCTCCCTCAAGCCAATACGGTGCTCCATCCAACCAATATTCTGGCCGTGGATCCTCTACTTTTGCTCCTTCGAGCCAATACGGTGCTCCTTCCAACCAGTACTCAACTTCCGGAGGCTCCAACAGGTTTGGTGCAGCATCTTCCAACCAGAACGGTGGTTCCTTCAATGGGTACGAAGCATCTCGTGGAGGTGCCAATGGTCAAGATGATCCTCTTGCTGTGAGCATATTTTAATTTTGAATTTAACGAAGCATGTTTAAATTAATTATTGTTTAATGATTAATTGTACGACATTTGTTTTAAAGTTATAGGTTCCATTTTCCATTGTGTATTTTAAACGCCATTCTTTAGTCTCTACAATATGTTATATTGTGTATTCAAAAACAAAAAATTAGTAAGCCATACTTGAATACAGCCCAGATATTTGTTTAGTTAGTTATTAGAGAAAAGGGCACAAACCACTGCCGATGCCCGATGGGCGATGACCCTGTTCTTCGAAAGTTGTCAAAGATAATAGAGTACACTACGTGGGTTTAGTTGTGGATTGGTTCAAGAATAGGGTGAAGACGAAGCAGAGCCAAATTAGTTCCTATGAAAAAAATAAATGTGAACAGTAAGTCGTTAAATATAATGCATAGACCATATATAATTTAATATACTTGAAGAGGAAAGATATTTAATAGTTTGTGGTTTAAAAAAGTCGTGTATTACGGACGTAAACATTAACTCGCTAGTTTCAATTTCACAGGGCAAAATAAATCAGCTTTTTGCTTCAGTATTATGCACTTGAACAGATACAAGTGATGCGTTCAGCACAAGCTAGTACATTTTGATTTCTCAAACACGTATACTATATTAATGTAACGCAACCTCCATGATAAATTACAAGTGAGTAATAATTTGCGAAGAAAATGAGAATATAAACCATGATAAAATATCGGTGTTGATGCTATGGTTGGGCCTAAAGGGATTTTTGTAAATGGACACACGCACATAGTAAGTATGATTGATCAAATGCCTGAAGGTTTGCGTAGTTAATTGTTAGTATGATTCCTGAGAACATATTCGCATATTATTCATGCATATATGCATTGTCCTCCAGGAGCCCGCCAACTACGAGTTCTCGTACGAGGTCCAGGACGATGAGTCTGGCAACAACTTCGGTCACCGGGAGAGTCGTCAAGGAGACGAGGCTCGAGGCTCTTACCACGTTCTTCTTCCCGACGGACGCACGCAGGTCGTCGACTACGTGGCTAACAATGAGGGGTACACTCCCATGATCCGCTACGAGGAGGGACAGAATGGTCAGGGTGGATACCCGCGTGGACCTAATGGTGGCCAGGGAGGGTACTCCGGCTCTGGGTCAAGGGGAGGACAGGGAGGGTACTCCGGCTCTGAGTCAAGGGGAGGACAGGGAGGATACTCCACTGGAGGACCCTACTAAGGCCATCCAAGAGTTATCCAGATACATTTCTCGTAACTCGACGAGAAAACTTCGACTTTGAATGTGATAATGACCTGGACTTTGTACTCTGTGATACCTTTAACTTGCACAATAGAATAGTGTTTTAATGTGAGGGAACTTTTAACTAGCAAAATAGAATAGCGATTTTATTGTTCATAATTCTGATTTGCAAAACATAGCTTTTTTGATTGCTAACGTAATTTGTAAATTTTTCGACCAAGTTGAAGTTATTTATAATACGATACTTAGGATAAGAGCACTTCTGCCAATACAACTATTGTACAAATTGTATATTATGCTTTGTCTATTTAAATGCTGTAGCATATTATTGTATTTAATATGATGGATTGAATAAAGCTTATTAGCAAAATGAAAATGTGTTACGTCTTTCATTTATACATAATTAGCTGCAAATTAAGTTTTTAAATATATGATATGTTATTGTAAATTATAGGATGGTATGTCATTGGCGGTTAACAAGTCAATATGATATAGGCCTATACAATGAGCCAGAAGTGTATTTTACATCGAATTGTAGTTTTTGTTTTACGAAAAATCAGTGCATAAATAATTTACATTTGTCTCGAGATAACTGATCAATGACAATTTTATGCTCCATTTACTGGGACAATTAATTCAATAATTTAAGATGTGAGAATAGTTAGGGCACGTCCGCGATTCAACCATTAGCATTCCCTTGAAAACATTTGTATCACTTTAAGTCAAAATGGATTGTCGGAGGCTGGTATCGAATTGATGTTTTCCCGAATCAATATTGCGTGTTAAATAATATATTCATGAACTTATTAATGAGCTATTAAAACGACAACAATTTTATGAAATTACATACAATGAAAACAACTTAACATGTATTCTCTTGGTTTCTATAAAACACAAAATAAATATTCAAGGTAGCAATACATTTCTCACCTTTATACAAAAACATTATTTCTCTTGATCAGTAAAACTGCAAAACTTTTTTTACTTATATTTTATTTGTACATCATTACGTTAGAAACAAAGTTGATTCAAATGTGTTTTTTAATTTCACTTTTAATGCTATTATTGGCCTCCACAATGGTGTTAATAACAAAATTGAACAGATAAAATGGAAATCCTTCAATAAAAATAATTGAATCTCATGTATTAACAGACCGTTTATATGCAACCTTTAAAAAAATACTTGAAGACGTTACTTCGAAAATTATTATATAATTGTTCTCATAAGATGAATATCTAATAGGCATTACATTTCTCAAGAAGGCAACTTTTGCGTTTTAAGGGAAACTACAAACATCTAGCGCAAGGTGGCTGAACAACGCCCCCCTCTGGCGCACAATTCAGACTTTTAGTCAAAGGTGTTTTGCACAAGGCACTAGAAAAACCAGGAGAGATATCCACCACCACGACCAATCCCCAAACAGACAGACGGTGTTCGGCTCAAAAAGATTCGGTTCATGAATTTTCAAGGAGTTCCATATTTATGATAATAAAATTGTGATATTTATTATTCTCAGGAAAACGTATTAGGAAAATTTTTCACCAACACCACATTTCGCATTATAATACTGAGCTTAATAGATTGTAGGGGATATCCATTGACATTATACATATAAGCATTCGCCTTTTGACTACAGTATCTTCGGAAAGAAACAGTCAATTTACCAGTAGTCGGAAAAAGCCGTAGATAACGTCTGCAATCGCTAAAATGCGTTAAGACACCTCAGTCGTATACAATACATGGATTAAAGATCGGAGCCGAACCTTTACGTGCTCCGATTCTGATGTTCTTATTTTCACCCCAATCTATACTCGTATTTCCTACTGGCTATGTTTTCCATATTATTGTATGCATTTAAAACATGTTTATAATAATTTTTGAAATACAATGCAGAAATTACAAAATCTTTCCCGACCAGGGGATTGAACCCAGGTCTCCCACATTTCTGGTATAAAGGTGCCTTAGAAAACTATACTAGGAAAACGCCAAAGTCGATGTTAGACGAGTGAGCGAGTCATGTGTTGAGTACACGGGAACATTTGCATTTGAGTTTGATAATAATAATATAGGTAAAATAGGGTTTTGAGTTTAGTTGGTATAAGGGCGCGTCAAATGTAAGGCCATAATGCGCCACTCTAGCCTTTGATAGGCTAGAGAGGCCTTAGGTAGGGGGAAGAAAGGGAATGTTACCGAATACTCAACACATGGCTCACTAACTCGACTAACAACGACTTTGGCGTTTTCCTAGTTAGAGGAGTGAGCGAAGCGAATGAGGATATAACGCCACTTAATCGAGTCTTCGTCGTAAGTAATGTGTATGTCAAATGTTAAATGTTAAATGTTCAATGTCTGTCTGTCCGGTCCCATACGGCCGAACGGCAAAATAGATTCAACTGAAATTTTAAACAGGCATCCATGACCAGGTAACTGAGAACTTCTAACAAAATGAGAAAAATCCGTTGCGATTTAAAGTCCTACAAGAAATTATAAATTAAAAATAATCTTAAAATTTGTAGGATTTATTTTAACAATGGTTTTGTTTTTGAAGAAATCATTTTTATCGAATCATTGTGGCTGTGATTGTATGGAGTGACCAAGGTGTATGGAATCTTGCACGCTCAAGGTACCCCCAAATTCTACTCGGAGATTGAGTAAACCTTGCAATATTTAAAAGTATTTCGTACTGGCTATGTTTTCCATAGTATTGTCACAGTTGATGTAGACATGCGTTGTATGCATTTCAAAACATGTTTAATAATTTGTTAAATACTAGGAAAACGCCAAAGTCGTTGTTAAGAGTGAGAGTCATGTGTTGAGTACACGTGAACATTTGCATTTAAATTTTGTATAATTAATAGGGTTTTGAGTTTAGTTGGTATAAGGGCAAGTTAACTGTAAGGCCATAATGCACCACTCTAGCCTATGATAGGCTAGAGAGGCCTTAGGTAGGGGGAAGAAAGGGAATGTTCCCGGGTACTCAACACATGGCTCACTCGTCTAACAACGACTTCGGCGTTTTCTTAGTAATTATTAATTATTGTTCGTGTGGACCGAACGTACCACAATCAGTAAATTGGAATAAAACTTAATACCTGAAATGTTTAAGATCATATGATATGGAAATCGGAGATAATAATTTACCAATAATATGTAATCATT
>JAMZAV010008240.1:0-25280 GCA_024449915.1 Sweltsa coloradensis | reverse complement strand
TGTGGGGGTTTCTGAAAAAAACAAACCCCCACGTTGGGTAAGCCTCGCGGGCTGTCGATTGCCCTGGTTTATGTCAGGATGGTACTGAAAACAAACCCCCACTGTTGGGTAACCTGCTGGGCTGTCGAGTGTCTGGTAAATGTCGGGAGTGCACTGAAACAAAACCCCCACGGTTGGGTTAAAACCTCGCGGGCTGTCGAGTGTCTGATCATGTCAGGATGTGTACTGAAACAAACCCCCACTGTTGGGTAAGCCTCGTGGGCTGTCGATTGTCGGGTCATGTCAGGATGTGCACTGAAAACAAAACCCCCCACTGTTGGGTAACCCTCGCTGGGCTGTCGATTGTCTGGTTAGTCAGGATGTGTATGAAAACAAACCCCACTGTTGGGTAAGCCTCGCTGGGCTGTCGATTGTCTGGTCATGTCAGGAGGGTGCACTGAAAACAAACCCCCATTGTTGGGAAGCCTCGCTGGTCTGTCGATTGTTGGTCATGTCAGGATGTGTACTGAAAACAAACCCCCCACTTTTGGGTAAGCCTCGCTGGGCTGTCGAGTGTTTGGTCATGTCAGGATGTGCCCTGAAAACAAAACCCCCACGGTTGGGTTAAGCCTCGCTGGGCTGTCGAGTGTCTGGTCATGTTCAGGATGTGCCCTGAAAACAAAACCCCCACTGTTGGGTAAGCCCCCGCTGGGCTGTCGATTGCTGGTCATGTCAGGATGTGCCCTGAAAACAAAACCCCCCACGGTTGGGTTAACCCGCTGGGCGGGTCGAGTGTCTGGTATGGTCAGGATGTGCCCTGAAAAAACAAAACCCCCAGGGTTTGGGGGTTAAACCCTCGCTGGGCTGTCGAGTGTCTGGTCATGTCAGGATGTGCCCTAAAAACAAACCCCCTCGGTTGGGTTAACCTCGCGGGGCTGTCGAGTGTCTGGTCATGTCAGGATGTGCCCTGAAAACAAAACCCCCACGGTTGGGTTAGCCTCGCTGGGCTGTCGAGTGTCTGGTCATGTCAGGATGTGCCCTGAAAACAAAACCCCCACGGTTGGGTTAGCCTCGCTGGGCTGTCGAGTGTCTGGTCATGGTTCTAGAATTAAATACTCTACTACTATCCTAAGTTTGATTAAAGAATGGTGGAATCACTATAGAAAATATTTCATTTGAGTTTAGACTGGTTACATAAATAAATATTTTAATGTGAGTGTATGGATTTTGGATATACATATTCCCTTGCATTGTTGATTTAGAAACTTTTATGGGGGGACGAGGCGAAAAGTTGGATACCACATTTAAACGAGAGATTGCATCGATGCGATGCGAGAAGCAATACCAAATTTTAAGGGTTTCCCAAACCCTCCAGTAAAAGCAAAAGAGCTTACTCTTGAACAAGGAACACACGATTATTAAATCGTATGATAAATTGAAATGGGCTCCGTCGAGTGGAACGTGGAAACCAAGTTAGGTTCATCGGGTGAGAATACCCCAAGAAGAATTGTATTGCGTAATTTAGAAGTAAAATATTTGCATCTTTTGGACGAGAATATTAATTTTAGAGAAATAGCACCCTCATATCGCGATACACAATTCTTTCTTGACCTATAACAGCATATTACAACTATGCACATAATTTAAAAACCAACAATAAATACAATAAGTAAATTTTAATAATAAGATGTATAAACAAAAACGCACTTAACTCAAAATCCAAGATGGGTAGCCCTACATAAAGACTATTAAAAAAGAATGTTGAAATGTGTGAAATCTCATGAACATATTGCGTCATATAGTATGTTTCTAAATCTGGTCCCTAGTATTAAGAATTGCATTTTCCGGTATTAAAGATACAATTTTGCCCCCCTTTTGAGCGCGGGAATGATTTCGGCGATGCCCAAAAATCCGTTGTAGACTTTTGAGCACAAAGTGTAACAGCAGCAGATGTGTTATTAAGGATGTACACATTGAGCCTTGTTCAGCTCCCAAGATCAAAGAAAGACTGATTGCTTAGCTTCTTATTTTGAATTTTTTACCTTATTGATTAAATACTTGAAAACAACATAACACAGCACTTACCCCCAGTGAGTATAACTTTCTAGTTATATTCTGATATAATACATTGGTACTTTTTGGGTTTAAAAAGGGCATAATATTTTTCATGTGGGGCTGTGCCTCCATCATTTTTTGTTATTAAATATTTTTTTTGTAGTCACGACAACGTGGTGTTAAAGGGATGAAAGGGAGGTACTATGTTTTTGAAAGTATAAAGTAATCAAAAAAGAAAGAATTATACAGTCCACATTTAAAAAAGCCACCATTTTTAATCTTGGTCCAACCGGCCCCAGTTTTATCACGATTTTGTTTTGTTTCGACAGTGTCAGCAACAGAAAAAAAACGGGTCAGACAAACTATTTATTCTTAGCCTTTCAACATGGACACAAAAAAAATAAAGTTTTTGGGTCAACAGAGAGGTATTTTAAAATACCATTTCACGAATTCGACGTTTGTCAGTAGTCTCGACATATGCAGGATGTCAAAAAGATACAAAATTAGATTTGAACATTTACGGGAAACCCTACAAGGTTTGATGAGGTCCAAACCCAAACAGAGTTGCACATGAAAACATAGCCCATAAGGAGAGAGGTCCCCGTTGAAATCGGGTTTTATGACCTTGAGAAAACATGTTGGCTTGTTAAAACCCTAGACAACACTTATTTGGGCCCAGACGCCTAAATGATACTTTGGCGCATCTCGCGGCCTAGTAAGACAAAGTTAAACCTCCCGTCTATAAATTTGCCTATTTTGAGGGATTTTATACAAGGGCTGATTTTATGCAGTTTCAGAGCTAGGGTTCCGAAAAACGATGGGCCCTTTAAAAAAAAAGTATACTATCGATATCTGTTCAAAACGGGACAAGCTTAGAATTGATTCAAAATTTACCTTGACTGAGATAACTACCCCCCGTGGTTGGGAAATTTTTTGGAAAACGGTATAAAAATAAAAGGCTGATAGCATCTCAACATTTTAAGGGAGTTGTCGATATTAAAATCAGTAAAAAAAGAATCTGCTACTGAATTGACAGTTTACAAACAGTGTCTATAATCAAATGCCTTAAGGCCTTAGTATAAAAACCCCTTTTGGGGAAGAAGTCATATTTTTACATCTTTTCCCCAGACTTTAGATAGTAATACACGCAAAGAAGGGGAAAACTCACTTCAATGATCAACTTCCCACACTTGATTTTTCATCGCTTTTTTTAAACACAGAAGACAACTCTAGAAAATTTAAAACCTTCAGTAAAGAATTGTACGATCGTAAGTTCTTTCTGCTGAAGTAAAGGAAAAGATTCAATCCAAGCGTGAAAGTCAATGCAACATTTCTAGGCCTCAACACAACTGTACCTAAATTCAGAGTTGCAAGAATCACTTTCGTTGTACAAATGTGATGAGTTTAGGAATTAAGCCTACCCAAAAAACAATTTTGTGTACAAAAAAACGGGTTTATCTTCAAACGTCTTCGCACGGGGCACGTTGTCAAGTCATCCACTCAAAGGGTTGCCGAAAGGTGGCAAAAAACATCTATTTGTTACACAATTCTAATCTTGAAAACGGGGTTCTTCTGACAGGTTCAGAGAATTCTAATCCTGCCCCTTTATGTGAAAACACAGATAATGGTCAGGGGGAAGTTCAAACCATTTTCAAAACGATGTGTGCTTTAAGGGAAATTCCAATCACATGTTTACACAACACAAAGTTTATAAAAGTTTGTAATGGAAAGTTTCAAGAGTGTAGGCTCTTTAGACAGGGAAGTCAATTAACTTTTTACTGAAGATTTTATACAACGATTGGGATTAAAAAAAACTAAGAACCCCATTTCAATCGGGGTTCAATACGTAGCCTCAGAATCAAAGATATTTTTGAACCAACTGCAATAAAGTAGGCAACTTCAATGCAAATTTGTCTGTTTAGTTCTGCAAGCATAAGGGGGCCAGATGCCAGATATTTTTGATTGAACAGAACAGGGGAATACCCCGGACATCGATTTAGTGACCCAACATTCTTCCACCCAGGAAGGATTGATCTGTTGATGGGGGCAGAACTTTTTTCCTCTTCAAAGGCCGGACAAAGCAAGATTAGAGAAAAATTATCCTATTTACAGGAAAGAGTTTTTGGGATACTGCGGACTTTTTCCAAAAAGTAGTGGCGATCCTCACTGATTGTTACCGCACATTCTTGAAACAGATGACAGTCTAGATCGGCAACTGCAACTTTTTGGGAATTGAGGAATCCATCAAAGCCAAGAAACCGACGAAAAAAACAAAAATGTGAGCGACATTTCCAAGAAACTGTGACAAGGAATAGTAAAGGGAGTTTTGTGTAAGGCTTCCTTCCAGGCAGATCATGAATTTTGGGTAACTCTTTCGATAGGAAAGCTAAATTTTAAACATTTGGAAGGTGGGCGCACAAAAAACCAGAACTACGATTGGAATAAAAACAAGTTTCTTGAAGAATCGAAAAGCTAGGGCCATTGGTAAAAGTGCAGACAGTTTCAGGTGAAAATTCTGACAATGTTACTATCTCCTCATCATGCTGTTTTTAAGGCTTCCAGATAAAACCCCGGGACACGAGTTGTTTTTGACGCTTCAGCCAAAATACGAACGGTAAATCCTTAAATGATATCCTGATGGTGGGCCTACATTCAACAAGATTGTGGTCAATCGTGGTACGGTTTAGAAAACTCAAAATTCATTTTTCAGCTGAATTGCTAAAATGTATCGTCAATCAACGTAGACCACGGGACACTCGATACAAAAAATTCTCTGGAAACACCCCTGAAGAAACGTCAAATGTTTCGAGCTTACAACACACTACGGCACCTTCACTCCCTTCTTGAACCATGCTTACAACAACTTGCCAAGAAAAAGCTAGCAGCTACCCCGCGCTACAGAAGTGCTAGGACAGACTTTTACGTTGATGACTTGCCAGTGGGTGGACAATACCAGGATGCTCTTCAAAATTTAAGATGACCTGACCATGCTATTAAAAAGTGGAGGATTCCCATCGAAATGGTGTTCAAACTGTCCAGAGTTACTTTAAGCAATACCTACAGAGGGAAAAGAAACCCAGTTTTCCTCTTCAATTTTATCGCACAGACAACGTTAAAACACTTGGGTTTTTTGTGGAACCCAAGTCAGATAAGTTTTTCGTACAAAACAAAAGCTTTCATACGCACGATCAAATGTCGCCCCGAATGTTTCAAAACGGAAGATTTCATCAATCATTTCATCGATATTTTTATCCATTAGGTCCGTCAGCCCCTGGATTTTACATAAGATATTTCTACAGAAGTTATGGCTTTTAAAAAAGACTGGGATGATCGACTACCCCAAGATTTTTTGATGGAATGGGAAAAAGCTTCACCAAAAACTTCCCTTTTTTAAAAAACATTTAATTGACCGATTTTGTTTTATGCAAAGCACCAATCAAGACATACGATTCAGGTTTTCAGATGCATCAGAAAAGCGTATGGATCGTTTTATATCTAGTCAGTCAATGTTCAAATGAAGTTTTAAATTATCTACTGTGCTCAAAATCAAAAGTAGCACCCTGTAAAAAAGGTAAATCTGCCCCCTTTTGAAAATTTGTGGGGCCCTTGTTACTAGCGCAATGGTACAAAAAACATACCCCAAACTTTAACCCTTAAAATTTGGGCAGCAACATCTTTTTGGACGGATTAACCATTTTTCTTCTGGTTATCCCCGTCTTCAAAACGATGGGAAAATTTGTTGCAACAGAGTATCCAAAATTAAGAAACACTAATGTTAAGGGTTTGGGAAAATGTATTTCCAAACACAAACCAGGATTTATTTCAGAGGAAAAATGATCCTAAACACTTAAAAAACTTGATAATGGTGGCACGGACCGAGGTACAGCAACCTATCTATCGTGGCCCCCCACCGTCCTCATTGAACAGTGACAATTCCTATCCAAAAAACGTAGAATTTTAACACCCTGTTAGTTACTAATACTGTAAAAACCCAGATTATTCCCAAAAACTGTCACTCTCGAAACTGAACACGTAGTTTCGATTGTTTTTCGATTCAAAATTCAAAAGTAAAAAATTGATGTCAAGAAAGTTAGGTGTGATCTGCTGAGGAGCGCAATTTTCTCTCAAAAATTTTCATTTAAATTGTGCAAAAAGATTTTACCTTCGTGAAATTCAAGGCTTTAAGACAACGGTCAAGTTTCAAAGAAAAGCTACTGTTAAAACTTCATCCTTTTTTGACGAGAAAAGTTCCCGCACCCCCTAGAAAAAATTGCTTTCCCCCCCTAAAAAATCCCCCCTGCCCTCATATCCTAAATTTTTACATTTAAAAATCCGTACTTTTATTGGCCCAATTTTTAAAGATCTTCCCAAATATTATCCCCCAAAAAAACATTCAAAATTCATTCCTGACTTGTTTAAAAGATATTCACCAAACCAATTTGGGCAATTCCCCCGTGAAAAACCCGTAAAAAAAGGGGTTGATTTTGGCCTTTTTCAATGAGGTTTAACACAAAAACAATTTGAGGCAATATTTAAAAATTTCAAAAACTTCCTTTGGAAAAAGGATAATTTAAGCTGGCCCTTTTCATTTAAAAAAGGTTTTAGCCAGAAAAACCCAATTTAAATTTTAAAGTGCAATGTAGAAATTTTGGGGTAAAAATTAACTTAAAGTTTTGGGATTTCCACCGAACTTTGCACTTAAAGGTTTTCGCAAAAAACAATTTACCAACATTTCCCCCGGAAAGCCCACACTTTGGGGGTCGGGGAAACCAGGGGGTCCTAAATTCATTTTAAACGTGTTGGGGGGGCCCCGATTTAAGAAATATTTCTTTTTTAAAGAACATTAGTTTCCCTTCTTTCCGGCCCAAAATTTGACCAACTTTTTGTGGTTTTTTCTGGGCTATTAAAAGTCCTGGACAATTTCATGAAAAACCGTTTGTTGGGAAAGGCCAAAAATGAACGTTTGAAAATGTTTTAAAATCCAAATGAAGCAGAAAAGGATTCCCCCTCTTAAAACCGTTTTGTCAAACGTTCCCCCCCCAATGGGGAAAAGGGGGGGTTTAAAAAGGCATTTCCCCAATTAGGGGGCCTTTCCATAATTTGGCCAAATGAGAAAGGGGAAAAAAGTTTTTTTCCCTCCCATCAAAGTTTAGTAAAACCCGAGTTCCAACAAGGGGGAGAGTTTGTTTGGGGAAAATGTTTGCCCAAAGGGCTTACCCCACATCAGGAAAAATGGTATTTCCACAACATTTTAAAAGGAAAAGGGTCTTGTTTTGAAAAATGAAATTTTGGTTTCTCCAATTTAAAAATACCCTTTTTAGGACCTCGCAGGTTTTTTTCGTTTTTTCCCGTTTTAAACAAACAATTTAGGGCCACGTGATTTTAATAAAAGTATAATCCTTTATCATTCTTAAAGAAAACTTCTTGTATTTTTCCAATAAAAGGGGAAGTATAAAAAGCATAATAAAATTAGGGCTTTTTAAAAACTATGGGTTTTGTATTTATTTTTTTTTTTGTAAAAAAGGAGCAACGATGGTGTTTTAAAGGCGTTTTAATGTTGAAACCCTGTTTTTGAAGGATAAAGTTCAAAAAAAGAAAAAATTTATACCCATAAAAAATGGTAAGTTGTTTTTTTTTGTGTTTGTTTTTGTTGTCACGAACGCTACAAACCATTTTGGGAGGAAATTTTGTTTATTTTTTAATTTTAATGTAATCAAAGAATAAATTTCTCAAAAATCCGCGCATCGCATTTTTTTTAAAAATTTCGCAATAATTTTTTCGATCCTAACAGGCAAACGGCTTTTTCTGATCAGGGAATGAAAAAAATGGGGCATTTTAAAAACCTTTTTTTTAGGATTCTTTTTTCCATTTACATTTTAAACATTAAAAAAAAACTGAAAAGGTGGTTTAAATATAAAAAAAAACGCTCATCCAAAACGCGACTGAATATGAAATCTAAATTTTTTGTCTACTTTAAACCTTAAAAATTTTTTCGTATTGGTATAATTAATGCTGAAATGCGACGCAAATCCTGATGTATGAAACCCTTCCCTAAACAAACCCAGGTTGATCATTCAAAACGATGTCATGGATCTTAGGAAATATTTAAAGTATTCTCCCCCTTTTATTTTTTCATAAATAAAATATTTTAAATCTACAAAACTGAAATTTTTACTTATTAAACCCTTCGCTATACGCCCCAAAAACTATTGCTTTAATAAGTTTTTTTACTTTAAATGTTTTTACCACGTGTAATTTTGTTTTAAATTTTGTACCATTTTTAATATTTTGAAAATTCCACGAAATTTTTCCTTAGCTGCTAAGATTTTTGATTTAATAACACTTTTTTTGAATATTTTTTTCCCTGTCTTGTGTAGATTATTTCTTATTTTTAAGTGTGTTGTTTTTTTTTTAAATATTATCCTCATAACACAAAAAAAACTTTAAAAAACACTTTTTCCTTTTATCATATCACCCTTTATCTTTATCTTCTGGGTCCTTATGAAGAAAAAAACCCCCCAAAAATTTTTTTTTTTAAAAACGTAGGAAAATAACAATAGAAAAACCCGCCCCAAGAAGGGGCCCAAACAATAAAATAGGTAGCCCAAAACCCCCCATCCGTCATTTTTTTTGGTTTAGTATTGTGGTGCATGCCGAGTTTTGGACGAGCAACCCGTCGGGCTCTTACAGCTTCCCCTTTACTTAGAATTAAACCCGGGGCAGCCTACATTTCCCGGGCTTTGGGCAGGGGGCACCCAAAAACCGACCCCTTGCATCCGGAAGCAACGTCTCCCGCGACGGCTCTCGGTACCTGGGGAACACATTTGCTGCTTTTGACCAGTATTTAGAACGTGCTGCATGCGCAGAACTGTAACCGCCCTTAAAGCTTAAAGGCGCTCTATCTCTACAGGCTAAAAGGGCTCAGGAAAACCCCCAAATAGGGAAAAATAAACCCAAAATTTCTTGATTTTAGTTAATATTATCTAAATTAAAATCTATGTAATAGACAAAGTAATTTCTACGCCCCTTAGATAGTTTCCTAAAAATTACATCTTTTCATGAAAGAATATTTGGGTTTAAATTTCTTGTGGAATTATTAAAAAACATTGTTATCTGAAATAAAATAAAATTTGACCTAAAAATTATGGCCTTTTTTTCTTGCAGGGGTATAATTTTTTTATGGGCCGGGCAAACAAAAAAATCAATTTTTCCCTCACCCGGCGTCAGAAGTAAATAAAAATCAAATTGGGTAGATACAACAAAACCCCCTTGGGGTTTTTACTTCTGCCCGCCGGGGCATATCTTTTCGTGAGATTTTAAACCAAAAAACCCCAATAGTAACGCGTGGTTGTAATCAAAGCGCATCCCCCCCCCTCTGAAGTGGGGGGCCCAAACAACACTTCTCTGCTAAACTTTTTCAGGGGGCCTGCTCCCCACTGTCCGCGCTCCAGGGGCCCCACCTCTCAGCGGGCGACTCGCGCCCCTTTCCCCCGGGCTACAACCTTCCCCCCCTTGCGGCAAGAGCAAACAAAAAACAGCGTCCGCTCAGCAGACCCCCGTCAACTTCGAGTGTGGGGGGGGAGCCCCAGCCCCCCGGGTGTCCTCACTGCTTCCTCTGTAGTGAGGGGCAAACCACACGTCTTTTTGCTCACTCTTTCAGGGGCCTGTCGCCGACTGTCCGCAGCCCCCCGTGCCCCCCTCTCAGCTGACGAGGGGGCGCCCCTTTTCCCCGGCTAAAAACCAGTGCCCCCATTGGGCAAGAGCTAAAGAAAAAAAAGCGCACGCTCAGCGGACAAGTCAACTTCGAGTGTGGGAAAGGGCCCCCGTTTCCCGTGTCCTCACTGTTTCCCCTCTGTATGAGGGGCAAACACCGCCCTCTGTCACCCCTTTCGGGGGGCCTTTCTGGGCCGGGACTGTCCGCAGTTTCCCACGGGGCCCCCCCCCTCTCAGTTTGACGCTCCCCGCTCCTTCCCGGCTAAAAAAAAAAACCAAAAATTCCCCCCATTTGGGGGCCCAAGAGCTACAAAAACCGCGCCCAACGCTCAGCAACATGTCAACTTCGAGTGGGGGAAAGGCCCCCCCTTTCCCCCGTGTCCTCACCCTTTCCTCTGTAGGTGGGGCTCCCACACGTCTCTGCCACTCTTTCAGGGGGCCCTGCTCGCCGACTGGTCCGCAGCTCCACGGGGCCCCACCTCTCGGCTGAAGGGATTTCGCGCCCCTTTCCCCCCCCGGCTACAACCAGTCCCCCCGGGTGCGGCAAAAACCAAAAAAGAACAGCGTGCTCACAAAACCCGCCCATTTTTGGTGTGGGAAGGACCCCTTTTTCCCGTGTCCTCACTTTTCCTCTGAATGGGGGGCAAACCCACACGTCTCTGCTCACTCTTTCGGGGGGGCCCTGTTCGCCGACTGTCCGCAGCCCACGTCCCCCCCCTCTCAGCTGCCGACTGGGCGCCCCCTTTCCCCCGGGCTACAAAAATTGCCCCCAGTGCGGAAAAGGGGCTCCAAGGGAACACGGTCACGCTCAGCAGACAGGGCAACTTCGAGTGGGGGAAGGGGGCCCCATTCCCGTGCCCCTCACTGTTTTCCTCTGAATGAGGGGCTAACCCCAGGGTTCCTCTGCTCATTTTTTCCGGGGGCCCTTCTCGCCGACTTCCGCAGCCCCAAACGGGGCCCCACCTCTCACTGACGACTCGGCCCCTTTCCCCCCGGCTAAAACCAGTCCCCCCAGTGCGGCAAAGCAAAGAACGCGCCCACGCTCAGCAGACCAGGGGTTAAATTTTTTGAGTGGGAAGGAGCCCCATTTCCCCCGTGCCCCTAAACTGTTTCCCCCTCTGTAGTAAAGGGCTAACACACGTCTCTGCTCATTTCTTTCGGGGCCTTTGCTCGCCGACTGTCCGCAGCTCCACGTGCCCCCCTCTCAGCTGACGACCCGCGCTCCTTTCCCCGGGCTAAAAACCCAATGCCCCCAGTGCGGCAAGAGCTCAAGCCACGTCACCCCTCAGCAGACACGCCCAAAACTTTGAGTTTTGGGAAGGAGCCCCATTCCCGTGTCCTCACTGCTTCCTCTGTGTGAGGGGCTAACAACTCCCCCTGCTCACCTTTCGGGGGGCCTGCTCGCCGACTGCCCCGCAGCTCCACTTTCCCCACCCCCAGCTGACGACCCGCGCTCCTTCCCCGGCTAAAACCAGTCCCCCCATTTCGGAAAGAGCTCCCAAGAACAGCTCACGCTCAGCGACTTCCCAACTTCGAGTGTGGGAAGGAGCCCCATTCCCGGGGCCCTCACTGCTTCCTTGTTTGAGGGCTAAAAACACCCCTCTCCCTCACCTTTGGGGGGCCTGCTCCCGCCCTGTCCGCCCTTCCCACGTCCCCCCACCTCTCAGCTAAACGACTCGCGCTCCCTTCCCCGGTTTACAACCATTTCCCCCCAGTGCGGAAAGAGCTACAAGAAAAAGCGCCCACGCTCAGCAGACAGGGGTCGACTTCGATGGGGGAAGGACCCCCAGTTCCCGTTCCTCACGGGCTTCCTCTTAGTGGGGGGCAAACCACCGTCTCTGCTCACTCTTTCGGGGGCCTTTGCTCGCCGACTGTCCGCAGCTCCACGTGCCCCCCACCTCTCAGCTGCCCCCCTTCGCGTTTCCTTTCCCCCGGGCTACAACCATTTGCCCCCAGGGGCGGCAAGAGCACAAAACAGGGCCAACCTCAGCAGACACGTCAATTTTTGAGTGTGGGAAGGACCCCCTTTTTTCCCGTGCCCTCACTGCTCGAAACCGCTCGAAGGGGAAAGGGAACCCTTGAAGAACATGTTTTTTCAACATGCAATAGAAACCGCTTTTTAAAAAAAACCTATTTTTTGAACATGCCCATTTTTTGACAAGCACGTTTTTTTTTAATCCTGGTTATCTTGCAGGTTAAAAGGGTTTTACCATACCAAAAATGTTGTGCTTTATGCTTTTATTTATTATTTACGATGGGGTACGAGGCTGACGTTTGTATATTAATTGCATTTTTTTTTGAGTTTTTTTTATAAAACTATGTGATACTTTTTTTTTTCTTACCAAATTTCTACCGATTTCCTTGCCTTAATAGAGGTGTGAAAAAATTTTAAACTTTTATTCTCAATTTGGGTATTTGGGACGTTGCTAAAAAGTAAACACACTTTTTTTTTAAAATTTTCTATAAAAATTTTAATATTAACTATTGTTTTTTTTTCATCTCACTATTGTGTTTTAAAATCCCGGGTTGTGCCCTTTTCATGTACTTTTCAAATTTTTTTCTTTTAAAATTTTATTTTTAAAATATAAATCAACTAAAATGCTGTGTATATTTTTATTTAAAACCAAGAATCCCCCCTTCTCCATCAAAAACCTATTTTTTTAAAACGTGTGTGAAATGACTTTTAAGTATGGAATTCGCCTATTTTGCCATGCTTGGCCCCTTTTCGGGAAATTTTTAGTCAGGCCTAGAAACCCCTCGCTTGGGTTTCTGAGATCGGCAAAACGACCCGACCCCTGTGCCTTTATATTATAATAAAAATTTTGTGTGATTAGTAAATATTACCGCAATACAGGATTTCGGGTAGCGTTTTTCCCCTCGTGGGTCAGTAAAGGGAAATGCCTCGTCAAAATCACCTGTTACTTGCTTATTTTTTACTTAAGTGCTCAAAGTTTCATAGTTTTTGGTTTTTGGAAATCTGAAAAAAGGGGTTTTCAAAAAGGAATGTCTGGGCCCTTATAATAAAATAAAAATGGTTTTTGTAACAAAAAACAAATTTTATGAAAATGAAATGTCTGGGGGTTTTTTAAATTTTTCCCTTTTTGTTACCTTTTTGGGCGAAAATAATAATAAAAATAAAAAAAGTATCGTTTTTTAAACCTAAAGAATCGTTGTTAGGGGCGAACTCCGCTAATTCACATTATTTTTTCTGCCCGGGCGTCCGTTCATTCTATCTGGGGAATAAAAACCGAACACGCCCCACCGTTGAAAAGGGTTTTTTTGTTGATATTGCCCGTAAAAAGGGAAATGATTTTTATACAGAAATTTTTTGGGGGCCCTTTTAAAATCAAGGGGGTGCAGGGCAAAGTTTTTTTATGAGAGAGACGTTTTAAATACGCGGAAAACCCCACTCTCAATTTTAATGCACATTACAATTTTCTTTTTTTTTCGTTCTTTTTCCCAACAATATTACTTTTGACCCCGTGCTTGAAAGGGATATTTCTTTCTTTAACTTTTCTTATCGTGCGCGTGGACAATGAAAAATTTTTTTTGGGTTTTTAATTTGCTTTGTTTTTCCCCCCAACGGGCCCCAAAGCATAATGACCACAACAGCTAGCTTAAATTTGGGTTTTGTGTGTCAAATCTGTCAAATATAATTTTCTTTGTCTACGGTTTCCTTGGTCGTTGGGCCCATCTAAAAAACTTAAAGAAAAGGGGTAAGGGATAAAAAGCATAATTGGGGTTTGTGGGTTTTTGGGGGGGGGTCATTTTTCCATCTAAACGGGGTAAAAAAACCAAAAACGAGAGTTTTCAAGATACGGATCATCGGTTTTTAAAAGGGGGTTTTTTTATGAAATTGGCCCCTAGTGCGCTCTTGTGTGGGGGTTTTTGTATAAAACAAGGTCCCAAATTTTCACGCGGGTTTCGGAGACTAGAAATTTTTTGGGGAACCCCTCTAGAAACCAAAACCGGGGGGGCCCCTTGGGTTTGCACCAGTTTGGGCCCAAATTTTTTAAATGTTCGAAGCAACCTTTTTTTGGGAAAAATTTATGGTTGTTTGGAAATTACCTTAAATTTGTCATTAAATTTTAAATTTTTTTTTTCGGGAAAATTTGTGTAGAAGACTTTTTTTTTGAAAAAGCCCAAAAATGTTTCTCTGATTTCGGCCCCCGGGGGAAATTTTTAGTTAACAACCCCCCAAAGTTTTTCCCAAAATTTTTTTGGTTTAAAATTGGTGGTCAAAATAGTGGACATTCTTTTACCCCAAAAATTTCCCCGTCCTAAAAGTGGGGAAATGCTAATGCTCGTTGTTTTTCCGTGAACCCCGACCTGTTTTGGGGCCCCTTCCCTCTGGTCCCTGGACAGAGAAAGGTTAAAGGGCCCCGCAGTTCCAGTGTCCCTCGTGCGGCAAGAGGGACGTTCAGGCGAAGAGCTTGAAGCGGCACATTGCACTTTCGGGGTGCGGGAAGGAGGGCCCCAGAATTTCCCGTGTCCGCCCCTGCCCGCATCGCTCGAAAAATGCGCGAACACATGAAAGGCACATCCTACGCAAGCAAAACGATGGGCAAACACTTCCCTCCTGGGGTTTCTGGACAAACAAATTTTGAACCCAAAATTCTTTGTGGCCCCGATGACAAAATTTCCCCAAAACGTGACCATGGGACCAACTTGGTGTAACTGTGATTCGTGGTATAATTTAAAAATAAAGTCATATTCTTTTAAGGGGTTGCTGGGTTTTTTATTTCGGGGGGGGGGGAAAAATTTTACCTGTGGGTTTTTCGGAAACGACATATTTTTTTTCATCATCCCCTTTTTTTCAAATCCCCCTTTAAACTTGGCATTCAAACTGATCCCAAAACTTATTATTTTAAAATTAAAAATTTAGGGAGCTCTTTTCAAAACAAATTATTATTTTAACGAAATAAAAAAATACAAAACAATTTTTAAAAAATATACCAAATTTTAAAAAAAATAAACCCAAATTTTAAATTTTTTAAAATGGGCCCAAAGTACCAAAAGTACCAAAATTAAAAAACCTTTAAACCCCAAAATTTTCAATCACAAAGATAGAAATTTTTAGTTTCAAAAAAAGGGAGGGCAGCCAAACTTTTTTTTTTTTTATTTTTTACATGTAAATTTGCATTGTTAGCTTCTTGGCCCCAATTTAAATTTTACAATGGAATACCACTGGGGGCATATGGGGCTATGGGAAATCATACCGGGATACTCACTGCGTTTTTCACAACATTTATTCGGTTTACTAAAACGGTTTCCCCTGTACGATACGTTTTTTCCACGGGAAAATTTAAAAACCCAAAATATATGGCTGTGGGCTAGAGTTAACCGTTTTAAAATTTTATCCGGGGGTTTTAAACAACCACTAAATTCGAACTAAAATCTTAATTCGAATTTTGGGTTTAACCCCTTTTAAAAAAATCTTTTGATAAAAGCAGGGGATGATTGTTTTTCAACCCAAAAGCCCAAACAGGGCAAGTCTTTCCCGAAAGTCCCCAAAACCGTTTTAAACCCTCCCCAAATTTATATTGCAAGTACCTTTTTGGGCAATAGCATTACAAAAAATTTAAATCTTTTTATAACCAAATTTTCCCCAGGGTTTAGCCCTGAATATCCCAAAACCAAAACCAAAATCCCTAACCATAAAACCAAATTTTTAAATTTTGAAAAGGGGGACATTTTCTAACCCTCTGGGTATACCACAATATCAAACCTTAACCCCCTATTTCCTTCGTCCCCAAGGGCTTATATTATGTAATCCTTTTTATAATCCCAAAAATGTTACCCCCTCCAAAGTTACTATACCACTCCGTAGATTCTTTATTCTACAACGGGGCCATATTTATAAAATTTTTTTACTTTTATATAAATATTATTACCTTTATCTTCACACCCTTACCCTTTTTCACTAGGCCCTTCAACTCCCCCCCCCCCCCAAAATTGTATTTTTAATTTTTTTTGAGAAAACCTGCCCAGGGGAATGCCCGCCCCTCGGTGCTAAAATAGGGATATTGAACAAACACTTTTGATGGATTCCGGGGCTGTTCAAGAGGGCTCGCGCAATCCTTTGCTTAGCTTCGACTGGGGGGAAAACCCCGAAACAAAATTTGTCCAAAAATTGCCGGGCTCGACGGAAATTTTAACCCGGGCCCCCCCGAAACAGAGTCTTTCCCTTTTTAAAGTGTTTCCCTCTAAGTAAAAAAAGGGTGCCCTTTTTCTATTTTAAAAACCCCTTTTACCAAACCCCTCGTGTAAAAAAGGCAGAAATCATTTTTTTTCCCTTTGGAAACCAAAGTTTTCCCTTTTAACGGGTTTTCCCAAATCATGCCCTTCTTTAAATTTTGTACTTATATACCATCCGTACCCCTTTTAAAACATCCGTCCCGTTTAAAAATCTTAAATTTGCTCTAACTTTTTGTTTTGGGGCCCTGATCCAAATTTTTTTTTTTAAATTCAATCAACTGTGGGAAAAACACAAAAATCCCCTTTAACTCATTGGCAAAAATTTTTCACGTCCCTTTAAATAAATTTCTGCTAACCTATTTTTTTTGTTTTTTAAAAGAAAGGCAAGGTCAACTGGCACCCAAATGGGTTTCCCTTTTTTTGGGAAGGGCCTACCCTATAATTTCCTCCCCCTATGCGGCAAAGTCCTATACTCAGAAGAGGACCCTAACCGGGACGTGGGGCGTAAAGAGGCGGGAAAGGGCCCCCCCTGTTCTGGTGGGCCCCCTTTGCCCTTATCGGCCCCAAACTAAATTTTGATTTTAAAACCAGAATCGGGGGACTGAAGAACCATTAAGAAGGTCGGGGGTGTGCTCGGGACAAGGGGGACTTAAATCCAAACCTTGACGTAAAAGTTGGGGGGGAAAGGGCCCCATGTTCCCGGTGCCCCTTTGCCCTTATCCCCGCCAAACTAAATGTGATTCAACCCCGGGCATCCCGGGGGAAATAAAAAACCCTTAAGACGGTTTGGTTTTGGGTCGGGACAAAGGGGACTAACCAAAACGTAAAAGTTTCCAAATTTCGGGAAAACCCCAAAGTTCTGGTGCCCACTTTACCCTTTTTCGCGCCAAGCTAAATTTTTGACTTAACCAACAAACGGCGACTGAAAATCATTAAAACGGTCGGATGTGCTCGGGGGCAAGAAGACTAACAAAACACTTGACGTACGGCGCGGGGGAAAAGGGCCCCCCTGTTCTGGTGCCCACTTTTCCCTTATCGCGCCCAACTAATTTTTGATTTAACCAGACATCGGGGGACTGGGAAAAATCATTTAAAAAACGGGCGGATGTGCTCCCGGGGCAAGAGACTAAAAAGACACTTGGGCGTACGGTGGGGGGAAGGACCCCATGTTCTGGGGGGCCCCTTTGGCCCCTTTTCCCCGCCCCAAACTAAATTGTGACCCTTAAACCCGACATTTGGCGACTGAAAATCATTTAAAACGGTCGGATTTTGCTCGGACAAAGGGGACTAAAAGACACTTGACCTACATTTCGGGAGGACCCCCTGTTCTGGTGCCCACTTTGCCCTTATCGCGCCAAGGGTAAAATTTTTATTTAAAACCCGACTCGGGGACTGAAGAAACCTTAAGAAGGTCGGGGTGTGCTCGGGACCCAAAGGGACCCAACAGACACTTGACGTACCCAGGGGCCGGGGAAAGGGCCCCATTTCTGGTGCCCACTTTGCCCTTTATCGCGCCAAGCTAAATTTTTGGGTTTAAACCCGAAAATCGGGGACTGAAGAATCATTAAACCCGGGCGGGAAAAAGTGCCGGGCCCAAAGGGGACTAAATTTAAAAACTTGACGTACCGGCCCCGGGGAAAGGGCCCCCATGTTTTTGGTGGGGCCCCTTTGCCCCTTTTCGCGCCAAGCTAAAATTTTGATTTTTAAACCCAAAATCGGCGATGAAGAATCATTTAAAAACGGTCCCGGGTTTGCTCGGGGAAAAAGAAAACTAACTCAACACTTGAAAGTACGAACGCGGGAAGGAAACCCCCTGTTCTGGTTTCCCACTTTGCCCCTTTTCGCGCCAACTAAATTGTGCTTAACCAACATCGGCGACTGAAGAAAACATTAAGACGGGTTTGGGTGTGCTCGGGACAAGGGGAAATAACAGACACTTTACTCCCACGCGGGGGAAAGGGCCCCATTTTCTGGTTCCCCCCTTTGCCCTTATCGCGCCAAGCTAAATTTGGGACCTTTAAACCCAAAATCCCGGGCTGAAGAACCAAAATTAAAAACGGTCGGGTGTGCTCGGAAAAAAGAAGACAAACCGACACTTGACGTACGAAACCGGGGAAAAAAACCCCATGTTCGGGGGTCCACTTTGCCCTTTTTTCGCGCCCCCAAACCAAATTGTGACTTAACCCGACATCGGGGGACTGGGGAAAAACCCCTTTAAAACGGTCCGGTGGGGCTCGGGACAAGGAGACTAACCGACACCTTTTACGACAGCGCGGGAAGGGCCCCATGTTTTTGGTTGGGCCCCCTTTTTCCCTTATCGCGCCGCTAAATTGTGACTTAACCCGACATCGGCGGCTGAAGAATCATTAAAAAACGGTTTGGATGTGCTCGGGACAAAAAAACCAAATCAAAACGTGACGTAAAAGCGCGGGAAGAACCCCATTTTTCTGGGGCCACTTTGCCCTTTATCCCCGCCAAGCTAAATTGTGACTTAACCAAACCCTCGGCGACTGAAGAATTTATTAAGAAATTTGAAAAGTCAGGACAACTTTCCACGTTTTTTTAATATAGCGGGGAAATTTCTTTTAACTTTTTCCCCTTTTGGGGCATATTTAAAAGGCCCAAAAATAAAAACTAAAACAACCCTTTTTTTAAATTTTTTCTCTGGTAGGGGTGACCAAATTTGGGGGTAAAAAGTGTTCTGGATAAACACTTGCATTCCACATTAAAAATTGGTTTTTCCCGAGCTCATCCAAAAACTTCAAAGTTTTAAACCCTCATAATCTAATTAAATTGGGGCCCTTTTAATTTGAAATTTCTACATAAAATTTTGTACAAATGTCAACTCAAATGTTTGCAGCTGTCATTTAATCAGGCGTACAATAAAAATGGTAAAAAAATCCCGGTCATATATTGAGTTTATCGGATAATTTTAATTTATGTGGTGATTATGAAGTGTCAAGTAAGGGTGGTTTATAGTTAAAATGTTTTATCTTGTCAAAGGCCCAAAAAATATTCACACGTGGAATATCGCCCCGTATGTTTTATTTTTTTTTGGGGATTTTGGGGGGGGGCAAAATTGAAATTTTAAAATTATATAATTTAAAGTGGTACATAGTACATACCAAAAACTAACTTGGCAACTTGACAGGTTTTAGGGGGGAATGGCTTTGGGTTTTTTTCATATTGGTTTTTAAAAGGGCCCCCTTTCTGTTTACTACTTTCATTGACATTTTTCTTAAAGCTTATTGTAACACACTGCAAAAAGACTTGGGGGTATTAAAATTTTTTCATTTCAGTTTTTGATTCAATCTTTTCGAGTTGTCCACACAATAAATCCGTAAAATTGGCATCTCTCCCACACAACCGTACGAAAAAACCTTGGATTTTTATTTCTGTTTCTATCATCATTATCAATTATAAATTTTTTGCATTACTTTTTCACTGAATAATTTTTGTAATTCAAAGTGAGACAAATTCAATGTGGGTACTCTTTACAACCCCTCATCTTGTTTTTGGAAAAATTAATTGGGAGCGGCCCACCTATTTACTGTTAATTTTGGGTAAGCGTACGAAAATTTTTCCTTTCCCTTTCAAATAAAAAACTGGAGAAAAAAATTTCCCGGGAAAGTTTTTTTCTTTTTTTAAAAAAAAATTTTGGTTTTTTTCTACCGATTCCGGCTTAACCGATCTTTTCCCTTGCGATGGAATTTTTTTGGAGCTTTCCCAAATCTCTAAACTTAGAACTGCCAGTTTTTGAGCGCAATGGGAAAATTATTTCTCATAAAAACGAAAATTTTTACGTTTTTTTTTTCGTTTTTTTTAAAATTCTCCGACTTTCACCAAAATTTTTATCCGATTTAATATTTTTTCACAGAACCTTAATTTTTAAATTAAGGGTCCAGGCGTTAAGCAAAATTTTTCGATGAAAGGGACATGGGTGAGGGGATTGCGGGAAGACGTGTTGGGGGGGGCCCAGAAGTTCCGCTAAAATATTTTTAATTTTCCCTCCAATGCGAGCCGTAATTTACGACGAGGCAATGGGATCTGTTTGTACTGAAAAGGGTTTTTGAGAACGCGAATGCGCTCAAAAACTTCCCCAAAGGTCGCACTAATAAAATATCACCTTCACGACGGGCGAAATGACGTGTCGTCCTCAAGTAAAAAGAAGTGTTTTACATTCACAATTTTTGTATTGATTTTACAACCATCACTAATGAGGGGAAAACCAAAATATTAAAATTAATGTTTTTTTTGTCTCTATAAATGATATTATTTTTGGAATGGGGGATTGCAAATAAAAAAATTACGCAACATTTGAAATAAGTATAATGTTATTATTTTTTTGAAACAGGTAGACCATAAACAAAAAAATTTTTGTCAGTAAAATGTCGCGATTTGGGTTTCAAGTCAGAACAATCCGGTCACGGAACAAAAACCACTCAACTCTATAACCAAACCCAAAGGGCCTTAATATATCTTCCCCGCCTAGACCCGGTAAGACCCCCGGTCAGGGACACAATTTTTATAGTCTATTATTCTATCACTGCTTTATTATATATGTTTAAATACGATACACAATAAAATCATACTACAGTAATAAAAATCGGGACGGGTTGTGAGGGGTTTCAAAACCCGAGACCCCCCAAAATCAGTAAAAGCCATTGACCCAAACACTTGTCTATATTACATACTTGGCGTAACTTGCCCTTATTTTTCGGGGAGCGAACATTGTTGATCCTCCTAAGATAAAGGTCGCACAACAGGAAAGGGGTATTAGGTACACTGGTACAGTGATGTCCAGTGGTATCACCAAAATAATTTTATGGGTATACGCTCTTTCCTGGGAAACGAGCACGTTTGGGAACAAGGGGGGGCCCGGGGGGGGGTTTGGCCCCCATTTTGATACGGTGCGAAGGCACACCCCCGGCAAAATTTTGTTTCTAAGGTGAAGGAGTTTTTTTGAAAATTTTGTTTTACAAAAACCTTAACAATATATGAAAAAATTGAAAAAATTTAAGAAAAATTTTAAAATTTTATAAATCTAAGAAAATAATTAATTTCAAAAAAAAGTTGCGTCCCCCTCGCCCCCCTCGAAAAAATTTGGGCCCTCCGCCCTGATTATATGTAAGTGTGTATAAAGACAAACATTTTAGGTGCTTCACAGTCACGCAGCAAAAACACATTTTTATACGCTTTCATTCCGGGTGTTTAACCTTAAAATTTTATTATATGCATCTTTCTAGGAGACCAACCCCAAAGTCCCCGTTTACACATTCCTAAAACTGAGGGACTCGAATCCCATCAGAAGTCTAAAAAAATCTCCTACAGCGGAAATCGAACCCGGACCTTTGCTTGGGAAGCAAACCTTAACCAACACCAACGATTATACTTTTACGTATTAAAACCCAATCAAAAAATCTTGTGATAAATAAAATAAAAAACGTTTTTTAATACTAATTGGGTTTTAAATGATGGCTATATGTCGCTTTGAGGATGCTCCCCGCTCTTTTTTTAGTTTATCGAGAACGTTTTCTCTAATGATATAGCTTATCCCTCCCCCCTTTGGGGACTTTCCCATTTCCGGGTATATCGCTATGTATGGACCTAGGCCTATTCCAAAACCTTGTAATGTTTGTCATGAGTTTTGAAATCTGAAAGCAGGGTTTATGATAAGAAATGTCTCACTCTTACCCAACCAACCCAATTGACGATGCGGGGGGGACCTATGTGGATGAGTGTGCACACGCGTTTTCTCGTTTACGCCCCCCCCCCCCATTGTGTGCTTTTTCATTTTCCCCGAAAAAGCCCAGACATTGCGCGATTCTGTTGAGGGGCGATTGTAATGAAAAGTGAATCAAGGTCAAAGCAAAACATTTTAGTTTCAAAGTTTTAGTATTTTTTTGTGTAAAGTTCAACCCTTCGGCCAAAACCCTGGCCAATTGAAATTGGGGGATTGTCGTATGCTTCATCATCCCTTTTAAAAACCAATATTTTCTCCGAAATTTTTTTTGGTACTCAAAAAAAGAATGGTGGCCATGTAAAAAAAACCCCCCCCTCAAACCAAAATTTGAGCCCAAGCATTCATTAAAAATAAAATTAGATATCAAGTAAATGATACTTTTTTTACTGATACACCATTAAAAAATCATCCAAATTTCCCTAAGTGATCTTTTTTAACCCCCCCTTCCCAAAACAGCTAGAGATTCAGTGGCCCTTGCACTAAAAAAGGTATAATCGGTTTATAATATCGAACTAACAGATTTTTTTTTTTTTTTGGAGAAAAGGGGGCCGTCAACCGTTAGGGCATAAATCATAAACAGATTTTGAAACTTTGTTTTGTTTTTGTAGAGGGAGTATAGTAGTAGTGTTTTTCAGTGGCGTATCCAAGGGGGGGAGGGGGGGTTTTGGGGTTTGGGTTGAAACCCCCCCCCCCCCTGCCCCCCCAAAAAAAAAAAAACGAGTGTGACGTTGAAAAAAAAATAAAAGGGGGAGCACCTAACTTGATATTAACATAGGGAATTACTTACTTACAAAGTCAACTTGCACAAAAAGAAATTTTTTATTCTCAAGCACTTAGGGATTATTGACTCTACAACGGTTTAAGGCGTTGAAAATGCAAAAACGAGAAAAAATTTTGAAAAGGCCTCCGCGGCTGGGGTTCGCACAGACCCCGCCCTGTTTTTCATATTGACAACCCCCCCCCCCCCCCTTGGACATTCCTGGATACACCACTATGTTTCTTTATTCATTAGCACTAGTTGCTTTTTTTCATAGTCAATACAAAATATGGTAGGGCCCACTCAAGATACTATGGGGAAATGCAAACGACAAAATAATTTTAACAAGCTACAATAATTAAGTTCCAATACCCAACCCCCCACACAAGTACGACATTTTTAAAAACTTGAATTTGCGTATTTAATTTTTAAAAACGTAATATTTTTTTTTGTATTGGAAAACAAAATTTTTTTTTCCAAAATTTTTTCCTTTTGGGAGGTATCATGTTTTTTTTAAAAGGTTTAAAAAAGTTAAATTTTTTGTAAAAGATTTTCCTAATTTTATGCAGATATGACAAAATTTTGGATAAGTAAATTCCGCTGAACGCGGGAAGACAGCATTACGCAGATATAAATATTATTATTATATAAACACCCGTGTAACCGTTTTTTTCCAATTTTTACATTGTCTGCTGTTTGTTCCCAAAGGTTTTATCCTTTATTGAATACTTTCTTTACTGCACACTAAAGATTCTCGTTTTTTAGCAGAAGATTTCATCGTAGTAAAATATAAACCCTTTAAAAAATTTGCTTCGGAATTATATGAACCTTTTCCGCCATCAGGGAACTCAGGGCTTCAAAACCCCAAAAAAATAATTATCAAAAAAATGTCAAAACAAAGATAATACTAAAAAGAGAAGTTTGAAAAGACAAAAATTCATTTGAAGTTATAAAGTAAACTTAAAAAAATTTTTTAATGACTGGGCGTGGCAAATTACAGAATTGTCGTCGATCCGCATTTATGTCATCCGTATGTTGGTTTGGGACTTGCATGGCACAATAAACAAAATTCAAAATAACAATGAGCTGATTGGATAACACGTAAAAAAATAAAGACTTGTCACGCATACGGGCGGAGCCCAGCTTCACACACGATGCATGGCCTTTAAATAAAACTTACATTGCAAAGAAATGCTTTTCTGCTGGAGGGGGGGGGGACAGCTTGGGGCAATTTATTGCGTTACCACGTCGTTCTTTAAAGGCACAAACAAAAATAGATTGATATCTTCATGTGTAAAGAGGATATGCCCCTGCGAATACAGTTTTTACAAAGATCGGCTTTAGATTTTCTTACTGAATTACTTTAACGTTTTTTATTTTTTTTTGGGGGTAGTGCCCCAATGTTCACCTTTTTATTTTATTATATCGCCTTAAAATCCCCCCCCCAAAAATAAAATATAACTACCAAATAACCCAATTTTATGAGCCGTTCCAAAGTTCATTTTTTAAGAGATCCGCCCCATCGCCCGGGGCAGCGGGACCGGGCCGGGGGGTTCTATTCCCTGGAGACAATTTTAATGCAAAATTTTTTAAGATATTTCTATTGACAGTCGTGTTTAAAATTTAAAAACAGTCGACTCCAAACTGGGAAAACTATTTTACTTTCCCTTTTAAATGGCCTTGCGCAAATTTATCCGGGGATTTTGTGACGGGGGTACTCCAGCTCGCGCAAAAAGAAACCGGGTTGAACCGAATGATCCGGGTTCGACTCCAAAAAGAGTAATTTTTTAAAATTTTAAATTTTTGCTGTTATAATTTGACACTATCATATATAGGCAACAAAGATGCGTTCCGTTACATGCTAAAAAGTAAAAATGTTTTTACATCATGGCGAGGGTAATCCAATAGAACTGATGACCGTTGCAGATCAACTATAATTTTCCATCGAATTTATATCGTTTCACGTTATATTATGCTGTGTACGTTTCTTATTGGGCTCGCGTGAAAAAAAATGGTTTATTCAAGCTTAACAGCTTTCAAAATAAAATAATGGCTTACTGTTCCGTGTTTTTATAGCAAAAAAGTAAAAATTATTATGCATTGAGTGTGGGTTTTTCATTAGTGAACTTTTCCTGTGGCCAATGAAATTGTTATTTTAACATAAATAACCATTCTGTCACTAAAAAAAATGTATCGCCCGAGTGCCCCTTTCTGGGGCGAAAAGGGCCCAAAATACGGGAAAACATGCTTTGTAGTTCAGTGTTTGCGGAACTACCCCACATTTTGGTAATTTTTTTTTTTTTTTGAAGATAAATTTTAAATTTGGATTGTGTGATGACATTTTCCATAAAAAAATTTTGTATTTTTTTTATAAAGCTCTAAAGTGAAGGTTTAAATTTTTAAAATTTGTCCAAGTCTGCAATTTTTTTTAAGCCATTTTAAAAACAAATTTTTTAAATCGACATCAACCCCTCCTAGTAAAATTTTTTCAGGAAAGGTAAAAAAAAAAAAATGCCCATATGACAATTTTGGGGCCGAGTTCCAACGAAAGCGGGGGAAATGCATCGCGCCGTATTAAGCTACTCCTGTGCGCCTTTAAATATTTTTTGTGAAATTTGGGGCAATCAAAAAATTTTTTCTCAGAAAAACGAAATTTTTGTTTTTTTTTTTTTTTAGCAATTCTTTGACAATAAACGTCATGCTTTATCCTATTTAATGATTTTTTTACAGAACCTTAATTTTATGAATTAAAATTTCGTGTGAAAATTTTAGCGCAAACGAAAAATCTTTCTTATGAAAACGCAATTTTACGATTTTTTTTTTTTAAAAAAATTT
>JAMZAV010008239.1:0-39776 GCA_024449915.1 Sweltsa coloradensis | reverse complement strand
TTTTGGAAAGTGGGGGGTAAGGATTAGAATTAATCAATTAACTAATGGTTTAATTGAGATATAGGCATCAGTTTCACCAAGCTCTCAGCGCGGGCTACCACCGCGTGGTCCACACCTCACTTGCCCGCCGAGGCCGGCGGGCGACCCCACCATCCCCTCTCACGGAAACCGAGGCCGTGGGCAAAACCTACCCCCTCCATGTGGGGGTTGGTTGGTCCACTACAGCCCCCCACTTTAAACTTATACACATACAGTTAAGTTTCAAGTATTACGGGGACTAACGCAGTGAATCTGTAAAATAAAACATTACTGCCATATTGAAGATAATCAAATGGTACAATTACCAACACTACCGTAGATCAAAAGCAATTACTAGAATCTACGATACACCCTGTTGATAAGCAACCCTAAAATAGTTTTAATTAAGGGGAAACAATTTAAAAAACCCTCACCGTAAATGCCATACAATTAAAGTAGCACAGATAGTTATCGCGCACTTAGCCTTCCGTGATAACTTAAGAAAACCACAATTGTAATAATAGAACATTTTTTAAATATGTTGATGGCAACCCTAAAAAAATTAAAACTGAGTTTTAACACTTGATACCTTTAGCCATGAGGACGTACATAACAATTAGTTATCGAAGCACTTAACATTCAGCAAATGAATTTTCGTTTGTTTTTTTGTTTAGCATACGTCCGTTGTCAATCAAACACTAATTTTAGTAGTAATCCACCAGGAACAAAAAACCCACTTCCTAGTGATGCTTGCCCATAGGTCGCCAATCACCAACTAGCAACCAGATTCGGGTTATGTTCAAATTATCTTGAACCTAACTCTACTTTAAATAGTTGCATTCCACCTTGACCCGGGCGGTACTAATGCATCAACTCACCCAGCTGAGTCAGAGAGATAACAGCTGACTTTTGCGACTGGTAGGGAAGCAAAACCCGATCGCGAGGGCAACTGTGTGACTGGAAAGGCGACCAGGGGGTTTTTTACTGAGGGAACAGCTCGCGTAGGATGCTACAGTGATTGTGAGCCTAGACTTGGAGACTGCAGGCGACGTGGGGCCCGGAATATACGATTCCAGGCTAAGCCAGCATTCAAACCCGGCGTCATTAGACGGAACCTTCTTCAAAAACCACTAATTTGGAGCCCTCGGGACGAACCATTGGAACCCTAGGACTTGCTGTCAAGGACTCGACCAATCCAGGTCTTCACTCGTACCGGACCAGGCCCACACCCAGGACAGGGGGAAAAAAATTACGCGCCAGGCTAGGAACGCAAGTAATCAACGTACCTACCACCCCACTCCCAGGTATCACTGAAAAATTATTTAATTGGCCTGTACGGACTACTTTTCTCCAAAGGCGAGATACTCGCCGTTGTGAGGTCATGTTTTTTAGGTATGTAAATGCCCCCCAAACCCACCAGAGGTGGGCAGAGCAATCTTACAATAGTGGGAACCTAGTCAGTGCATAGCACCTGTTTTGACAAGTGAGGCCCTACTAATCTGAAAAGGCTTTTTTAATTTGAGTAACCATTTTTTTTTAATATCCACTTTATAATATTATGCTCCATTGTCCCCCTTGTGATCTACGACTCAGTATCTAGCCCCTATCTCTGAACTCCGATTTTGCGCGGGGGAATTGGGGATAATGAATCTGGGCATCAGCTTTTGATCTTTTTAGTGACCTGCTTAGTTGGTTCAGGGCAGCAAGATCCCTTTTGTAGATTTTGTCCCGAACTAGTGCAAAACTAAAGCAAAATTTCAACGGCGATTACGAAGATTTGCCTGTGGGGAAAAAAATTTGACCCGAACCAGGGAAGAGAGCAATAGAATTATTTGCCTATGGAAAATTTTTTGCGGTTGACTCCCCAAACCCTCGGAAACCAACATTAAGAGTTATGAGAAAAAATTTTAGCCCCATATACCAAACAGGTTGCCCTGCATGACTTTAAAAAATTTTCATGAATTCTACATTAGGACGTCGAGTGGAAGCAGAGGGTGCGCACAGAGAAATACAATGCGCCCCCCCCCCAAAAAACGCAAACAATGGAGAAAGATCTGCATATTCGAGGCGAACGTCAGAATTGTCGAGGTTTCACACCAGGTTAACAAGCCCAGTTTTAGAGGTATCACCACAGATAGCTAATGGGGGTAAAACAAAAGCAGTTGGAACTGTGGGAAACCAGGTCATCCGTATCGCAAATGTCCAAATCCCCTGACTCAATTCTGTTTAATTTGGGCCCCCTGGGTACGACCCCAAACTGCAGGAAGTGTCAAAGGGAAACCTACAGGGGGAATTGAAAGACTGTGCATATCTTCCTCCCGTAGTCTTGTGAAAACATCTGCGGCAGAAGGGGAAAAGGGGCACGGCATTTTTCGATTTCATAAAGTTTAAAACCCCCTCGGATTATTTACCCCAAACCAAAAAACCGAGATGATAGTTTGTACCTAAACTTTAAGAATTAGATTGCCCAATTCTCGGGTTTGCTGGATTCGGGTTTTCGCGTTCGATATTTGGACAAAAAGGCTTAGACCCATGCAGAGACGGGGGTTTGGAATGAAAACAGCACTGGGCTACCCAAGTAAAGGTGGCTAAGGGACAGTTTTGCCAGGGTTAGGATTCATAAACATCCCTGGAAATTTGGAAAGGGTTTCCATCCATAACTTGAGGTGATGGTCTTCCCCTCGGTGAAAAAACCACAAATTCTTGTTGATTTTTGGGAAAGGTGAACTCCTCCGTTTTGTCAATACACATGACATTCGACACGACGACGAGTGCTATGTCAATGAAGTTGTTGTTGACAAAAAACAATATCCAACGAACAGTGTATGGAACTGATCCCTTTTGGTAGCCCGGAATTGAAAAAATGGGTTTACATCATTGGTCAAAACCTTATTTCAACAAAAAATAGACACGGGGACAGCTAAACCCTATAAAACAGCTTTATTACCCACTTTCACGGGTCAAACAGGCACAGAGGAGCGGAATTAGACCATATGCTCAACTGGGAGTGGTGGTTTTCCCATCAAAAAGCCCGTGGTCATCCCCAGCACTTCGGGTTAACAAGTTGGGGCCCCCACGATTTGTGGTAGTTTCCCCGGAAGGTGAAAAAAGAACAAAAAGGGGGATGCGTAACCCCCTTCCTTACTTTAACTAAATTTTAGACGATTGAGAGGGGTTTTCCCTTTACTCCCTCGATTTAAAAAGCGCTTTTTGGGCAGGTACCAGTGGGGACCCCAAAAGTCGAGAGAAAAAAGCTTTTACTACCCCGTCACGGGGTTTGTTCGAGTTTACCAGGATGCCTTTGGGCTACAAAATTCTCCAGCGACTTGGCAGAGACGATAGACCGCATTTTAAGATCAGATCTCGGAGCCGTAGTTTTTGTCACTTGATGACACATTATCTGCACTTCCCCTTCCAAAAAAGCATCGGGAGGTGTTAGAAGAAGTCTTTGGAGGTTAATAGAAGCAAATTTAACACTGAATCGTGAAAAATGAAAAGTTTTGCAGGTCAGAGCAAAAGTATCTGGGATACGTTGTCGTTTCCCAGGGGTTTGCATGCGATCCGGAGAAAAGGGGCACCCCATATGGGTATCCGCCCCAAAACACTGAAGGAGCTTCGTCGATTTATGGGTTGACCTCGTGGTACCGAAGTTCTTTCCCAGGTTTTTTTCCCCTTTATAGGCCCGTTGACTAAGCTGACCCCCAAAAGAACCCAAAATTTTTGCATGAATGCTGAAGCGCAAGAACCCTTCCAGGACTTAAAAAGGGAAAATTTGATCAAGCCCCGATTCTTCCTGCCCGGATTTTCACGAAAGTTTTGCGTTCAAAGGAGGACAAAAATGGTTGGGTGCAGTGCAAAGTCAAATGCATGACGATGGGGAGAAAGTGTAGCCTTCGCCAGTAAAACCTTAAAACAAAAAACAAAAAATTTTTTCAGCAACAGAGAAAGAGTGTTTAGCTTTTTGTTGGGCCCTTTGAGAAGTACGGCCTTACAAGAAGAAGTAAAATTCACGTTATCACGGCCACCATATTTTGATCGGCTAAAAACTTACAAGACCCGACAGGTAGATTAGCTCGCGGGGGCGCTAGGCTTCAACCGTATAACTATCAAAAATTCATCGCAAAGGGAAGGACAATGTTTACCAACCACTCTCGAGGTCCTACCAGTTGTTTTTCCTCTTCCGGATACGATACAGGACCTTTGGTACCAAAAAAACCCTTCTTCGTGTCAAGAAAAACCCTTTTTAGAAAAAACCCCAAAAATGGAATGTTGACAAGGACTTTTTATATAACTAAACGGGACTTGGAAGATGGTTTTTCCCAAAAGTCACCCCCGGCAGTTTTTAAAGAAGTCATGATGATGAAAACCAGGTCATTTTGGGCATATGGAAAACCTACAAAAAAATTTTGAACTCATACTTTGGCCGAATGAACCCGACGTGTCCAGAATGTTAACAAATGCCCCGTTTGTCTGCATAAAAACCGAAAGGACAATCCCAGCAGGATTTTGGGTCGATGCAAGAAGTTAGAAAACCCGGGCAGCTAATTTTCTGACCTTTTTGGGCCCGTTTCCGCGTTCGAAAAAGGGAAAAGTATCTCCTTGTATTGCAGATTGGTTACCAAAAACACTCTGATCTTTTCTACGGGCGCTAACGAAAAAACATAGTTTGCCAATGGAAAAAAGATGTTTTTCCTGATCTAGGAGTCCACAAACCTTTTATGTGACAAGGGCTCAGTATGCAGGGAAGGAAAAAGAAACTCTAGCTACGCAAAATCAATCGAAAATATTCTTTAATGCTGTACCATCCCAAAAAACCCTCGGAACGGATTAATCAGTCCTGAAGACCATTTGCATCATACGTGAAGGGTAACACCAAAAATGGGAACCAAAACATCCAAAATTTGGTTATGCGATTCGAACGGCACACCATGAAATTCAGGTTACACGCGGTATACCCAAAAATTTGGAAGAGAAAACCCATCAGGGAGAGCACGGAGACTACCAGGGGGACTTGGACAATCCCACTTTCACGTCAAGGGGGGGTTGGGGCCCAAAAAATTAAAATTCAAACAACATATCGGACAGTGAAACCCATAGGATTTTTAAAGGGGAAGACGAAATCTAAACCCGGTACAATCTACGCCGCAGACCCTCACCTATGAGGTTGGCCCAGATGGGGTTTCAAGAAAAATTTTGCACAGTCGAGCAGCAGCAAACTTTTTACAAATTTCTCCAAAAATTTTTAGGAACCTTTTTTAAAACAAACCAAGTTGCCCCACTAGTTTTCGAGTTGGAAAAACAGAAATAAAAGCTTTGGGTATTGGGTGTTTGTGACCTTCGGAATCCCCGGAAGATAAATAAAATAATTGTCTCATGACCCCTTTTCTGTAGGGGGGGGAGGGGTTATGTCAAATTATCTTGAAAACCCAACTTACTAAATAGTTGCATTTCCCCCTTTCCCGGGCGGTACTAATGCATAACCACCCGCGATCAAGAGTAAAAAGCTGACTTTTGCGATGGTAGGGAAGCAAACCCCAGCGAGAAAACTGTGTGACTGGACGGCGACCAGGGAGGGTTTTTATGAGGGGGAAAAGCTCGTGTAGGAGACGTGAGGAGCCTAACTTGGGGACTGCAGGCGACGGGGGCCCGGAAATCGATTCCCGGCTAAGCCAGCATTTTAACCCGAGCGTCATTTTGGGAACCTTCTTCACAACCCTAATTCGGAGCCCTCGGGAAAACCATTGGAACCCAAGGACTTGCTGTCAAGGATGACCAATCCAGGTCATTTAAATCGTACCGGGACCAGGCCCCACCCCGGACCCGGAGAAAAAAATTACGCGCCAGGCTAGGAACGCAAATAATCACGTTCCCCCACCCCACTCCCGGGTTTAATGAAATTATTTAATTGGCCTGTACGGTTTCTTTTTTCCAAAGGCAGATACCGCCTTGTGAGGTCTGTTTTAGGATATGTAATGCACCCAACCCCCAGAGGGGGCAGAGCAATCTTCAAAAAGTGTGGAACCTAGTAGTGCAAGCACCTGCTTTGACAAGTGAGGCCCACTAACTGAGAAGGCTTTATAATTTTGTAACCTTTATTTTTTAATATCACCCTTATAATATTTTCTCCATTGTCCCTTGTGATCTACGATCAGTATCTAGGGCCCACTTTTATAAGTGAGGGACCTAGGGCAAAAGCACATGCTTTGACAAGTGAGGGCCCCATAATATTAGAAGGCTGTATAACTGATAAGCATTCAAAATTTAAACTCACACCTTTGAATATGATCCCCTTTTCTTTTGGTTATTTAACACTATCTCTTTATTATATTGGTGAGGGCCTAGTATCAATAGCAATGCTTTGACAAGTGAGGCCCTACTAATCTTTGCAGGGTTTTTAATTTATTGAACCATTTATTAATCAATCTTACAATTTGTAATATGTTCCCAATTGTCGGCCCACCATTGTAATTTATGACCCACTATTTAGGGGTACTTCTTATTTATGAGGGGACCTAGTCAGTGCAAAAGCCAGGGTTTAAATTTTTTACCCGAGGGCCCTACTAATATAAAAAGGTTCATAATTTAACCCTTGATAGGTGTTATCACACCTTTTTAATATTATGCCCCATTGTACTATTTTGGGTTTTTTATTTTTCACTATTACCCCTAGTATTTAAAGGGAAAGGGCCCTCAGTGCAGAGCACATAGTTTTTTACAATAGGCCCCCACATTATCAGTCGTTTTTTATTTCAACTATTAGTAAATTTATCTGGTTTGTAATGTTATGCTCCATTTAATATTGTGGTAATTTTTATTCATGTTACTCTTTTAGTGTATACTCAGGCCGTGCAATGCCCTGAGTTGAACAAACTAAGCCCTACTTTACAAGGAAACTATCTCTTTTTTAACTATAAAGTGTGCTCTGTTCTTACAATGTTTTGTCGCCTATGGTAGACCCTAGTATATTTTGTTATTGGTATCCATGTTCCATTGCCAGGTTATCAACCGGACATGGCCCTTTTAATTGTAACCAGGGTGAACAAATTGATTTCAATGTGTAACCCCCCCGTCTAAGGCCCGTATCCCCTATTCAGCCGAGCCTAAGTCACCGATTACCCAATGCTTTTTATGTAAAAATCTTTTTTCAGAATCAGGTCCTCCCTCTTGTGCTCATGGTGGGGCTTTGGGATATCGTGCGTTGGTTTGGACTGTGGCTCATCCTTGGGCAATTGGATCCTGTCAATTCATAATATTGGCCCCGGATATTATTACTGTTTTGAAAATTCTGTAACTCTATCTAGAGCATTACTAGATCTTCTTATGACCACACCTGTTACCTTGTACCTATTTTTCAAACAAATATATAATAAGTTTTTGGTTAAATTGTAACATGATTCCCGGTTCTTTACCCCCTATTCCTCTCAAGGTTTTTTGGGTTTCCCTATTTCCCCCCACCTTCCATAATCGCCGGAGGGGAACAAAACCAAGTGGCGCCCCTTTTAAACTCGCTATCGCCACCCCCCGGGCACCATTACCCACACCCCCCCACCCCGCAAAATGCCCGGAACCCGCCTTTAAGGCTCAAACCTTTTTAGCACAGATTTTGGGGTGCGACAATTCGACCTTCAAGAGGCGTTGCATCGGGGCCATGACGTCTGCAAGGTCTGCATAATCTCACGGAAATTGTGTAAAAATTGGAGAGACCAGGGGAAAAACTTCAGGTTTTCACATTTTTGGGCTCGGAAAGTTTCCTGGGGCTGTTTTGTCTGGGGTTTGTTTATCCCCCGCGGTGTAATTTTCTATTGTTGCCCTTGCCTCCCTTTATGCTATTGTCGATCTTGGCGTCAGTCGGACAGTGTTTTGTCCGAGTGGGACAACTAGTTTCTAGGCGAAGGGTGTGAGCGGGTGGGCACAACTTCGGTCTCCAGTAAGTATTCGTTGTGTACCTGCCCCTCTCAGTTTGTTCATCACGGATAGTCTGTTCACTGTAAGTCGTGAGGAAGGGCCCACAATACAAATGGGACTGTTATAACCCTATGCGCGGTATTAATCACGACAGACGCGAGTCGATTAAGTTAATTAAAACCTTCACATCGTACAACCAGTCCGTCCCAAATATTACATTCTTTGTGAGACCTGGAACCCACAATGCAAACTACTTCATCACTCCAGTCCTCTATGTGAAATGAGAGAGACACTTGTTTCGTAACTGATTTAGTGCCTGTACAAATGGCGCCATTTATGTTGACAGCCGGTATTGGTAAGAAGGGTATTTGACCTTTTTCCGCACAAAGTTGTTCGTAAAACGATTCGGAAACACAAGAAATCTCGGACCCAGAATCAATAAGTATGGTGGATTTCACAGAGTTGCAAAAAATACCTGTTATTTCCGGTGCGCGTCGTGGTGCAGCGTCGGTCTCGTCGTCCGACAGCAAACCCGCGACGTTGGTTTTCGCAATGTGGTGTACCGTCGCGACTTGGGTGCCGCCCTCTTTGTCTGGTTCGTTCTTCAGGTCCCTGCCAGTCTTGATCCAAACTCAGTGTCAATAGTGCGCACCTGTCTGTGGCGGTCGTCCTGCCTGGACGTATTATTGTTGCGTCCGTTACTACTGAAGTTGTCTCGCTGTTGACGCGAGGCGTCGTTCCGCCACTGGGGCCCCCACTTCGCGTGGTTAGAGCTATCCGCAGACGTAAAGACTGTCTCGACTCACCCGTTGATGTTTGCCTCCAGTTGGTGTTATCGTTCCCCCCGGCTCTCCTGGTGTTGTTTTCCGTGTTCGCCTGGGTTGGGTAGCTTTTACTGCGGGGTCCATGCTTGTCCAACCGTCGAAGCAGTTTTGAGGTTATCGTCCACCGTCGTCTTCGCTGCAGCTAGAAGCGTGTCCGACACTTCGGGACGATAGTGGTCAATCAAGGCGTCGATGACAAGGTGCTCCTCCATTGGCGGGTCTAGGTACGCGCCTTAGAGAGCATCAGAAGGAAATACTCGCCAGTTGAGTCTCGTAGGCTGGTGGACACTTCCCATTATCTATTTCTTGCCGAAGCGCACGCTGTTGAATAGGTCCCCAGAATTCGGCCAGAAAAACGAGTTTAAATTGTTCAAACGTTGTGAATTTTTTCCGCGAAAACCTCACCCCACCTCTTCGCGGGGCCACGCAATTGACCTGTGGCGAGATACACTTGGTAACTCGGTGGCACACGTGCCATTGTAGCGTATGTTTGTAAGTCCTGAATAAAGGTGACGGGATGGTTCTCCCGCCATGTCCGTCCAAAGATTGGAAGTTGTGACTGGGGTTTGAACTCAGCCCCCCAGCCACTAGCAGCTTCGCCCCGTTCTATGCTGACTGCTTGTATGGCCGGTGCCTCGGGCGAAGACCGTGTGGCCGGCGTCTCGAGAGATGCCACTCTGTCGGTTAGCAAGGCTACCGAGGTTTGTAGGGTCAAGACCGATGTCCCTAAACCAACGCACCTTTCTTTCAAATCATCACGCAGGCCCTGTATGATTTCCATCAATTCAGCGTGTGACATGTTTGTAGAAGAATCTATCCCCCGTCCGGAACGCGTCAACACCATACACGGTGGCCGACGCTCGCGAAAAACATTCGCGAAGTCGACAAAACTTGAGTTATTACGCTCGCGAGTCTAACAGACACGGACAACACTCGCGACACGCACGCTAATTGTTACTATGCACTCGCGAGTCTAACAGACACGGACAACACTCGCGACGTAACCACCACTAAACAATCCCGTTGGGCGCCAGATGTAATATGGCCGCTGGCCGAGGAGTGGGTTAATTGGAAAGTGGGGTAAGCGATAGAATTATATCAATTAACTAAATGAGTTTAATTGAGATATAGGCAATACAGTTTCACACACAGCTCTCAGCGCGGGCTACCACCGCGTGGTCCAGCACCTCACTGCCCGCCGAGGCCGGCGGGCGACCCAACCATCCCCTCTCACGGCACGCAGGCCGTGGGCAAACCTACCCCCTCCCATGTAGGGGTTGGTTGGTCCACTACAACGTCGAGGTGTAGAGATAGGCCTAAGGCTTTTCCTTAAAATAGGCCTAGGCCTAGCACTGTTTAAACGCTTTTATCATCTAGAATTGTGTTTGCGACGGGGCCGAATGTAGTGAAATCATTTGCAGAAAAAACATGGACCCAAATAGAATGGTAAAAAAAAAACGACCAAACGAAAATTTGAACCGCCGACCTTTCGCATAGAATTCGGACGCGCTACCACTCTGCCACGACGCGCTACCACTCTGCCACAATGCACTGTGATATTTGAAGCTATTGGCCTAGTTAGGTGGTATCGTACTGCTACGGACGATTTGTTATTGTTAATTTGTCCGTAGACTACGGTTAAATAGCCACTTCCTTAAATCTTTGTAGTCCTGTATCATTTTTTTACCATTCTATGTAGGTTCATGTTTTTCTGCAAATGATTTCACTACATTCGGCTTCGTCGCGAACGCAATTCTGCGTCTGAAATAGTGTGTTTAAAAGTGCCCCTAGGCCTATTTAGGGTTGCCATAGGCCCTAATTTAAACTCAAGGCGGCGGGACAAATCCTTTCAGGAAAAATAGCACGGGGGTTTGGGGGGCGGAGCCCACTAAAAAAAAAAAAAAAGGTTTTTAGAGTGTGTTTTAAGCGTTTTAGATAAAAATGCTGGAGACTGAATTCAATAACGAAATATTGTAGGCTAGTTTTTGTAGGCCTAGTGCAAAAAACAGAAAACCAACAAAAATGCATTGGAATTTGGAACACTAATGACACTTTTTAAGTAATAATTTAATTATAAAAGAATGGAAATGAGTCAGACTGAGGTTTCGCGATGTACACGGTACACCCCTAACCCTCCGACCCCTATCATCAACACTAACCAAAGTGCTGACTGTCAAGCCAAGCCAATTACCAATTGTATAATTTACATTTTATCAGACAACAGGTTTTATCATGTAGGATAGTAAATTGCAGTTACCATGCAGAGTTTTGTGTATCTACTTTCTACTATATCCTGTGATTGATGATTTTAAGTTAAGTGCATAGTGATATGAAAATGTGTATTTGTGGACTGAATCAATTATTATGTGTGTGATATGAATGTAAATGTAAATTTTTAATTTAATTTTAAGTTACTGACATGTAAAATACCCCGAACACGCTGTGCAAGGGGTCAGCTTTACAAAAATAAATACAATACAATACAAAAGTACTTTGGCGACGCACACGCCGCCCGTGGCCAAATAGTTTGTGCTGTTGATAGCTTTGCACATTTTGGACTGCATATATTTGATATTGTAAATTGGACTTTTAACAATTTTTCTACCAAGGGGGACAATTGTGTCCCGCTGGGTGCATTGGCGGGACGCGGGACTTAAAATTGGATATCGGGACTGTCCCGCCGAAAGCGGGACGAATGGCAACCCTAGGCCTATTTGAAGGAAAAGACTTATCTCTAGCCTAAAAAAGGACTTTCGTTTAAAATAGGCCTAACACCGTTAAAGGTCTTCAAGTTTTTTGTTATTAAAACACAAAAAGGAGGACGACGACGACAACCGAAAAGGACTTTCGTTTAAAATAGCAACGTTAAAGGTCTTGAAGGTTTTTTTGTTACTAAAACAGCAAAAAGGACGACGAAGGACGACACTATTATTACGGTGCGCCTCCATCCAATCAAATCATTGGCCGTAGGCCTACGACTAATTTTTCACTAGTAATACGGCTGACCGTACAACTAGCCACGGCCTTGAAAAAAATCATGCTGCTGATTATGATTCTGCTAGGCCTACATTAGCAAAGGTCTTCCTTACGCTGTGCAGTATAACAAGAAAATAATATGTGTGTGACACGTTGGTCTTGACTCTTGTGGTAAGAGGCTCTGCTTCCAATGCAGAAGGTCGAGGGTTCGATTACCGCTTTAGGCAGAAGTATTTTAACTTCTGATATGGACCAATCCGCGACTGCATTGGGCCAGCAGAATACACAGTAAGCGGCCGCTCTAGAGCGATAGGCCTATACTTATGCAGCCCGTCAGATATGCACGCAGACTCGAGACGAGTGTAAAAACTTTGTGATTGCAATTAGGAGACTTTAAACGCTTTTAAAGCCTTATTTCTTGAGTGTAAAGACTGGGATGGGGACGGGGTGGTGCAGTTTTTACAAGGTCTATGCCACTCTCTAGGCCTAGGCCATAAAGACTTGCTTAAAAAGGACTCAGTTTTTGTGTTTAATTGCTAAAATCTAAATTTCTATTGTTGAAAGTCTTTTTGAATACGATAACAGGTAGGCCTGAATGTAAGATTCCATATTCAATCGATTTGCATAGCCGAGTGCAATGCAGTTGGCTTGTGTGAAACCTTGAATAAAATCGAACCAAAATGAAACATCATGCCTTTGTATCACGTCATTGCCCGCGGAGGGCTTGATATTATTTTATTTTTAATGTTTTTTATTTTGCATAATTATTAATTAGGCCTACTTATATTAGGTGTAGGCCTATAACACATAACAAAAACTTGTAGAAATACAGCCAAACCTTACACACTCAAAAGGAATGAGATCTAAAAAAAGGGCCAAGCTCATCTACCCTTCCACATAAACGTACAGTGTCCCATAACAGCATCCTCGAAAAGCTTTTCAAAATAGAATTTGCGATTATTAATTTAACGTAATAGTTTATCAAAGTTCTTTTTTTGTAATTAATTTAAACGTAAACATGCAAATTCTATTTTGCCAAGCTTTTCGAGGATGCTGTTATGGGACACTGTACGTTTATGTGGAAGGGTAGATGAGCTTGGCCCTTTTTTTAGATCTCATTCCTTTTGAGTGTGTAAGGTTTGGCTGTATTTCTACAAGTTACTTTTTGTTATGTGTGTGATCTCATTACTTTTTCAAGTTCCATTACAAAATTATTTGCTAAAATATAATATTTTTATCAAAGTTGATTTAAATTCTATGGTATTAGCAGTAACAATATAGGATGTAAAATATCTAGACCCGGATTCATGTACATCCTGGGTATAGGTGGTATAACCATGGTATAACGACGGTATAAGGACTGGACCCCAATTCTTGAGTTCGTGGGAGATGAGTTGAAAAACGCAATTTGAAAACGAAGTCGTTTTCGTTTTCGAAGGAATTGGTATTCTTGAACGGTATCGTGGAAAACGTCATGGGTTGTGAGTTGAAAGCATTGATATTAAACCCCTATAGTAGGCTAGATTAGCAGTCTCCTATACCTCCGCACAGGCGCGAGCGTAGCAAATTGAAGACTCAACCGGCCCATTTCAAGATGGCGATTTGGTGTTTTAATTTATGCTTTTTTAATGCAATAAAGTATTTTACTGGATTGTTTGATATGGTTTTAGCTTGTGCAGCATGGTATTAAACAAAAGAAACAATACGAAGTGATTGCATAAGGGAATTTAGTAATCATTTGGTGTTAAAGGCTAGTATGCTTACCTGTCAACCTGGCGGCAATCTTGAGAACTATTTGGCCACAAATCGCTCCCATTTGATTAACATGTAAACTGTCATTTTAAGATGGCTTCTAATTGTACCGGAAGTGGACCACCGACTGCTGGTCTAGCCAATTATATAGGATGTCTATGGTTGAAAGAGTATCACGAAATCCAAACACTTTAAAAAGATTTGCGTATAGCAAAGAGCTCGAAAAAGTTCTATATTTATTCTAGATGGCAGTGCCTTCATAAACGCGGGCCAATCGAAAGACAAGTTGTATGAAATGATTTGATTGTTGCAATTATGTAAACAAACAGTTGAGCAAGTTCATATCAAAACAATGTTGTGCTGGCATAGGGTTGGCTAGGCTTGTCAAACATGTAATGTAAGTATGAATTTTACTAGTCCTATAGCCAAATGGAACTTTAGACCTACACTGTTGTATTATAAATATTTTCTACATCTGGGCCTAGGCCAGGGACGGTTTCTGATTTGTTTTATGAGAGTATAATGACACCTTTTCTCGTTCCACACAAAGAAGAAAATTTTTAAATGTCCGCCATTTGTTTACGTATCGCACTTTCCCGCCTAACTCTGCTTATACCGTCAACAAGTGTCAAGTAACTATGGTTACTTGTTGATTATATGCCAAGTGTTTAAGGCTTATTTTAAAACCTTTATTTGGAAGCCTTCCAACAAACTTTTTCAACTTTTTTTTCAAAAGAGACTATCATTCTATAACCTTAATGTCCATGTAAAATATGAACATTGTAGCCCCACCCGTCTGGTCAGAATCGCGGGCCGACGTATTAGATGTTAGCAGTAGCTAGCAGTAGCTAACATCCTTAAAGTGATTTTGAGCATGTTTGAAGACATTTTTTCACCAAGAAGGAATGGTCGTACCCCAATAAAATTTGGCATGTGTTGTCAGGTACCTAAATCCCCTCGATTGTGATAGTTTTCAAGTTCACATCACGTTACATGACGGCTGGGTAACACCTCGAAATCACCCCAACTCTGCTTGGTGTATAAGGTGCTTGAGTGTGTAGCGCACCGCGGCTTGGCTGCGGCGCCCTAACGGGCACCTAGACATAAGCCTAGGCCTATGTTTCTCAGAGGTGGATTTATAGGTACAGGTCTACTCGCAGTGCGTGCAGGAGCAGGGTCCCGGGTGGCTGAGGAGCCCTTGAATTCTGCGATTAGAAAAATATAAATACCAGGGGTGTGGTAGCGAGGGTGGGGATCAGAGTATCCGAATCCCCCCTAAAAAAAAAATAGAAGGATTACCCTATAAATACCGTACTAAATTAGAACAAACCCATGCAAGTTTTCGAAGTTGTTAAAGTTGTCTGTGCAAATGTGTGTCACTTCTCACAATAAAAAGTAAAGAGATCAGAAAAGATTTAGCCTTATTTTGTTTTTAGCGGTCAAGAGATTGATGCGCGAAGCTTGTGAACTGCAGGAATCTACCGAAGAATATTGGGCACATCCATTGGAAGACAATTTATTTGAATGGCACTTTACTGTAAGGGGTCCACCAGCCACAGATTTTGATGGTGGAGTTTACCATGGCCGAATTCTTTTACCAGCTGAGTATCCAATGAAACCTCCAAATATTATACTTTTAACGGTACGTTATCCTACAGGCAGAGTGTGCGTGTACCTCTAATTATTAGATGTTTAGGTAGGCTACTGTGAACATAAAGCAAGTAGGCACAGCCGCACAAGCCTAGCCCTATAGTGCAAGGCATAAAACCTTTAGTCAACTGTGTGTGTACAATTAGTGGTTGTAAATACTCACATAGCCTGAGGCCTGTACAAGACGATGGCAGCTATCTGTGTATATCTGTATTTATGTGTATGTTGCCTTTGTGTACCATGTAGGCCTAGATCAGGTCTATTTATATAACTTTCTACTCTAGTTCAAAAGAAACTGAAACAATGAGATAGCACAAATGTAGGCTTGGCTTGTTTGCTGCCATAACTGTTTGTGATGAGGTTCAAGGTGCTAACACCAGGTGGCAGTTAAGTTTGAAATCTTACCAAAATTTTGACAAGATCTTGATTGTAGGTAGGCCTATCTTGTTTCTAACCAAGTTTTTGTCAAGAAACATGATCTTGGTTGCAAGTTCTTGACCAGATTTTTCAGCAGGGATTCTTGGCAAGATCTTGGCAAGATACGTATTTGTATCGTATATCCATTGCAATTTAAACCTACAAGAATAATAAATTGAAAAAATAGGCTGCGATTTACAGGAATTATTTTAGCGACAATTGCACGCTCAAGGTACCTCCAATTAATAGAGCTGGGAGATTGAATAAACCTTGCATTCTTTATACGTATTTCGTACTGGCTATGTATTCCATAGTATTGTCACAGATGATAGACTTCACTGCATTATATGCATTTCAAAACTGGTTTAATAATTTTTAAAATATAATCCAGAAATTACAAAATCTTTCCCGACCAGGGGATTGAACCCAGGTCTCCCACATTTCGGGTATAAGGGCGTCTTAGAGACTAGGAAAATGCCAAAGTAGTTGTTAGATGAGTGAGTCTTCTTTTTCTTCTTTTCATATGCCCACAATTGACATTATTCATGTCATCATGTGTTTTCTAGTTAGCCAGTAGAGACAGGACTCCTGTTCCCCCCGATCCATGCCATCTGGCATTTTGTCCCGTTCCGTCTTGATATATGTACATTGAAAAAGATGTTTCCTGTCTTGCTCGCCAGCTCCACACATCCGACAGACACTAGATTCCAAAATTCCAAATCTATGGAGGTGCTTTCCAAGCAAGTCATGTCCCGTTTGAAGCCGGAATTGAGCTGTTTCAGTTTTTCTACTGTAGCACTTACCAGTCGGCCTCATTTTTGTGTACTCTTCCCATGGTTTATTCTGCCCCTTCTCTTGCCATTCTTTACGGACCGCTTTGCATGTCGATGCATGCAGGTGAGACTTATTTTTTATTTATTAATATTTGCATTTATTTGTGGACAACAATTGACATGTAATATTAAAAATAAATGCGAGAGTGACAGATAGAGCATCTGCCCCATAGTACGTGAGTACCTGTCACCCTCTAATACAATTATAATAAAAAACAATGTCCAAGTTAAATACAGTATCAAATACAACATCAATAAATATTATAAAATCACTACATAACCTAAACTAAACAATATTTTAACTAGCAAAAACAGAACTACAACCTACATAAAATAAAATAATCTTTGATAAGTGCATGCCATAAGGAGACAGATCGATTATAAAAACCATTTTGATATGCTGATGTTCTAGCCCGTGGAGGTATCAAGGGAATGCCATTATCATTTCGAAGTAGCTGTCTTTCGCTAATAATGGATATTCTTAAGAACGGATCTACATCCACCTTACTACACAGCATACCCCTCAACAACTTAACATCAGCTTGCTTACAAAAATTTGAAATTGAAGGAATCTTACATAGATTACGGCGTGCAGTAGCACTGGGGTTAAAACTAGCCTTACCTAAAATCATTTTAGTGGCTCTATTCTGTATGCGTTCAAGTTTGCACATATTTTGATGAGTAGCCTAGTTGGATGCCACGCTGGAATGCCATATGTTAAAACAGGTCTAATGAGAGTAAGGTAAGCGGTTTGAATTGTACGTTGCCTACTCCTACCAATACTTCCATTTACAAACCCAAGCAAGGAAGCAGCTCTGTTACGAACAAAATCTGTTTGCATATTCCATTTCAAGTCATTTGTGATGTTAATGCCTAATAGTTTTATAGAATTAAAAATGGGAATCAGGGAATCTTGTAGTCTATAAAGGTACTGTTGAAGGGATTTCTAGAACGAGAAAAGCGTATATATTGAGACTTCTCACAGTTTATTTTCATCCCATTTAAAGAACACCAATGTTCTATCGACACCAAATCCTTTTGAAGCTCTTGAATATCTTTCATAGAGGCTATTTGATAAAAAATGGTAGTATCATCAGCAAATTGAACAACTTGAGAAGAAACATGACTTGAGAGATTTATGCAACAATTTTTTACTTTCTTGTTGCTTTTTGCTACCTTGTTTGGCTAGGTAGTCAGCCTTCTCATTACCATATATGCCACAATGGGCCATTATCCATTGTAGCACAATTTGGTTCCCATCGTTCATGAGGCGTAGAATCTGTAGTTTACATTGTCTAATTTCGGGTTCTGCTTCCTCCCTATTTGCAATGGTTGCAATGGCAGTCTTGGAGTCAGATAGGATCACAATTTTCCGGCTTTCAGACTTTGATAGTTTCAATAGTGCTTCCACTATTGCTCGGATTTCTCCATCATAATTGCTTCCATTAGCACCAGCTGGGTAGGAAGCCTCAAATTCTCGGCTGTATATCCCTGCACCTGCATTTCCTTCCCCTGGGGATGCTGATCCATCTGTATACAGATGTAGCCTGAGTGAGTCATGTGTTGAGTACCCGGGAACATTTGCATTTAAGTTTGATGATTATATTGGTATAAATAACCCACATTAACAAAAAACTTGTAAAAAACGGCCAAACCTTACGCAATCAAAAGCAATGAGATCTAAAAGAAATGCCAAGCTTATGTACCCTCCTACATTTTTGCAATCTTAATACATAAATACACTCTGCCCTGTGACTGTGACTGCATCCTTGCAAAGCATGGCAAAATTTTATTTTGAACTATTGTTTTAAATGTAAAAGTTTGTGCAAATTTATTTTGCCAAGCTTTGCAAGGATGTCACAGGGCAAAGTGAATTTATGTATTAGGATTTAGGATTGCAAAAATGTAGGAGGGTACAAGCTTGGCATTTCTTTTAGATCTCATTGCTTTTGATTGTGTAAGGTTTGGCTGTTTTTTACAAGTTTTTTGTTAGGCCTATGTGGGATCTCATTACTTTTTCAAGTTCCATTACAAAATTATTTGTTAAAATACAATAATTTGCCAAAGTCGATTTAATTGATATGGTGTTATCAATTAACAATCGAATTTTAAATATCTAGTGGTCCAAGACTTGTGTTTTGTAAACAATGTAGGTGATCATTGTCAAGTAACTATAGTTACTTGTTGATTATATTCTTGTAAAAGACTTGTATTAAAACCTTTATTTGGAAGCTTTCAGCAAACTTTTTCAACTTTTTCTTTCAAAAGGCACTATATCACCATAACCTTAAATGTCCATGTAAAATATGAATGTTGTAGCCCCACCCGTTTGGTCAGAATCGCGGGCAGATTGAAACTGACGAATAAGACAGTAGTAGCAGTAGTAGTAGATAACATCCTTAAAGTGATTTTGAGCATGTTTCAAGCCATTTTTTCACCTAGAAGGAATGCTCGTACCCCAACCAAATTTGGCATGTGTTGTCGGGTACCTAAATCCTCTCGATTTTGATAGTTTTTAAGTTCACAACACGTTTCATGACGGCTGGGTAACACCTCGAAATCACCCCAACTCTGCTTGCTGTTATAAGGTGCCTGAGGGTGTAGCGCGCCACGGCTTGGATGCGGCGCCCTAACGGGGCACCTAGATAGGGTTTTTAAGTTTAGTTGGTATAAGGGCACGTCAACTGTAAGGCCCATAATGTGCCAATCTAGCCTATGATAGGCTAGGGGAGGCCCTTAGGTAGGGGGAAGAAAGGGAATGTTACTGAGTACTCAACACATGGCTCACTCACTCTTCTAACATCAACTTTGCATTTTCCTAACTCATCACCAAAAATAGTATGGCTAACTGCTTGATATAACGTTTGATATATACATAGCGACATTCACGCTATCTTTATAGAATCAATCTGCTGGTGTTGATCATTGCAACTGAAAGGTTGCTAGGGCCTAATATCATTAAACAATTTGCATGAAGTTCATTAACTTTCTATACACACTTAATTGCAAAGATAAGACTTAAAACGTCATTGCAAGACATAGCAAAGCCCAGAAAGTAAAAAAATGGAAAATCCAAAACACAGGTAAAAAAATATTTTTTGAAAGAACTTTTTAGTAAGCTTATGGCTATCAAGTTGATGTATTTACTGAGGAATAGGGGTTTTACGCATACTGGATCTCTTGGATTGATGTTTTATCAACGTTCGCGTGAAATTTGATAACGATGTTAATAACTAACCATTTACCCTTAGACAAAAACAACAGACAGCTGAGCGCTTAAACTCGTCTCCCACCCACTCCTTGGCGACTCCTTTAACTTAGCAGTGAGAATGGAACCAATTAGTAGTGACCATCATTCAAATTCATGTGATAATGAAATCTCTTTTCAAGGTTACAACTTACAAGGCAAAATTTAAGTACATACGGTTGTAACATTCATTGGCAATAATAAAACACATGATAAAATTGTATGCTACCATCACCTTTTATGTCAAGTTCTAAATATTATCAATTATCATGACTAAAAAGTTGCAGTCACTGTTTGGTGGATGTAGCAAATTAAGGCTTAACTTAGACAACTACATGGACAAAGTTAGGCTGTGGTACGGTATTGAGTTACTATTATAATTTATAACCATTATTATAACTAAACATTTTGTTCTGGTAGACCAAAGTCTACATAATTTTTTTTTGTTGTTTAGCCAAATGGAAGGTTTGAAACCAATAAGAAGATTTGTCTTAGTATTTCCGGCCATCATCCAGAAACTTGGCAACCATCCTGGTCAATCCGCACAGCTTTAATGGCTCTAATTGCATTCATGCCTTCTCCAGGAGGAGGAACCATTGGATCACTAGACTATACACCTGAAGAAAGACAAGTTCTAGCTCGAAGGTAGGATATATTTTGAATACTTGCTCTGATCATAGAGATAAGTTCACTTGGTATGCTCTGATTTTAACTGTTAACTGAGTAACTGATTTTTTTAACTGATTTAACTCTGTTTGCTGTATAAGGTGCCTGAGTGTGTAGCGCACCGCGGCTTGGCTGCGGCGCCCTAACGGGCACCTAGATTGCATTTTTCACTGTAGGTTAGATACTGTAATGAAGTTAGGCCTACAAGCTCCCCTAAAAAGTAAAAATATGGTCTACTCTATTGTAATTTGTCTGAGTGCTGTAAATTGCTATCCCCCCCAAATACGAAAATTTGTAAAAAAAAAAAACCGCCAATCAAGTTCTCCCTCCAAAGACTTCGGCTGTGAATGCTGTGAGATATAGAAGTTGAGCCAAGCATTTCATTCTTTCTCCCTAGTTTCGCATTGAAAAGAAGTAAGATCATTTCGCCTGTTGATGAGCGCCAAGCCAACCATTTTCGTGGTAAAAAAAGTAAAAATTTTAAACTCAAAATCATAAAAAAATTACTTGGCCATTGACTTTTTAGAGTCCTCGTACCAAATTATTAGTGCATTATTGTTGTTGTGGGTGACAGATTTCCCCCCAGAGTGCAGGACGATCGACGTTTGGTCACTGCCATGGGGGCGCTGAATAACACCGAATGGAACAACGCCGAATCGATCGTGTGTAGTGTACGTACCACGCTACTCTTTTGTGTTGGAAAAGAAAGGTTAGGAGGAAAATTGGCCAGTACACTACACACGATCGATTCGGCGTTATTCCATTCGGCGTTATTCAGGCGTCCCACTGCCATGTGTAAGTTCTACTGGAACCACAATGTAAAGAGTCCTGTGGTCACTCCCCGATCATGCGATCCTGGCAAAGAATCAAGGCGAACCAGCTTGGCATTGCCCTATAGTTCTCGATTAACAAACGACAAACTCAATTAAATCTCAAATGTAGGGCTAGGCCTATACACAATTTTATGGTGATATTGAATTGCTTAAATATATAAAAAAAAAAAGGAATTAGAGTCTACCCACTCAGTCATATAACTGATTTTCAGTGGGGGTCATTAAACCAAAGCGACCAAGCCAACCTTGTAGGCCCCGACACAATCGACGAGTGAGTGATAACCAACCAAAGATCGATATTTTTAATATGAAATATAGCAATCAGTGGTGTGGACAGTGTGAACAACTAACACTTTAACAATTTCATAATTTGTGGACACTGCATGAACATTTCTTTCTACTATAGGTCTCAGTCGTGGGAATGCTCAACCTGTGGAAGCATCATCAAACAACTTTCAAATGAAACTTCAAAACCACTTACCAAAGAGGAATCAAGCCTGATAAGCCAAATATCAATGAAGGTTTGTGTGCAGTAAGCTATAGTCAGTGTCCTTCCCATCCTGTCACATAACTTAAGGTCTGTTCTTTTGTCCACCAATTTTTACACCTTTTGAAGAAATAAACGTTCTTCTGTCCAGGTGTAATTACAGTTTTCTTCCGAAGACGTGTTCTTGTCTCCAGGGAGTAATTATAGCTTTTACAACTTTTGCACCTGCCTCTTGAGGAGGTGTAAAGGTGTAACAAGGGAAATTCGCGCCAATATCAAAAGTAACAACGTTATAATGTGTGATTGTTAAATAAATAGGAGATAAAACTGGTAGTAATAAAAATATGTGTATTACTAGAATTGTAATAAAATACACAAAGCTGTGTTAAGGTGCGTTTACAGCGTCGCGTTTGGTGCGCCGCGACTTGAGCGCAGCCAATCAGAGAACTGGGTTGCCACGACAGTGGCGGTTTGTTTTGACGACCCAGTTCTCTGATTGGCTGCGCTCGAGTCGCGGCGCACCAAACGCGACACTGTATACGCACTTTTATTGAGTGAGATATCTTCTGAAAGTGTTTGAATTGAATGACAGCTGGCAACATAACCTCAAAATTTGTTGTCAAAGTACAACAAAATCATTCTTTTGTCCACACGTAAATTACTGCACTTTTTACCCCCATTTCTGGTTATTGAGCGACCGTCTCCACTTGACTCTTATGGCTCGAATGTCTGTTTTTTTTGGGTTTTTTTCTGTTACTGCTTCGGTACAGGTCGCACCGTTTCTCTGATCGACCTGAAATTTTGCACACATGTACATACCACCTTTGCGGGTTGCTGTATAGTTTTTGAACAAAATCCGATCGTTGGTTATAAAAAAAATAATAATAAAAAAAAAGGTTCCGATCGTTATGAAATTTTGCAGGGTCAATAAGTACAACATACTCTCCTATTTTACAAATTTTCAGCTAAATCGGTCAAGACCTTAAGTCGTGTAGATAGAAATAACATTTTAACAAAAGTAACGTTACCATGGCAACGAAAAGTCGCACGAGAATTCTGGTCACTATGCACTGCCACCTAGAAGTAATCAAAATACTATCGAGGAAGCAGTGTATTATTTGTTATTACCAAAGAGTTAAAATAGTTTTCCCAAAGAAATGATGTCAAGGTCCTCTAGATGGCGGTGAATTTTATCCATTCTCTCCTATTTTACAAATTTTCAGCTAAATCGGTCAAGACCTTCAAGACTTATTGGTATGTAACATTATGGGAATGTCGTACTCGGGTCGTGTTGCACGTACCGGTGCTCGCTCAACAACGCGACGGGACTTTAGCGTTTTCCTAGTGTATTTTACACTACACCTGGGTGTAATTACCACAATTTGATGTGGACAAAATAACAGACCTCATTTCTCTAATCTTGTGTTAGTGTTTCTGATTCGGTCCATTCTTTATTTTATTTATTTAATTATTTATTTAGGTATTTAACGTCTATTGGAGATTATTATTATTATTATTATTATTATTATTATTATTATTATTATTATTATTATTATTATTGATTCATAGCAGTTGTCGAAAAAGTTTGCCCCGACTGGGGTTCAAACCCAGAACCTCCGGCTTAACGTGCCATAGCTTTACCAATTAATTAATTTATTAATTTATTTAATTCGAGTTTCGTTTTAACATCACAGATGTATGAAACATGTCATGAACATAATATAGGCAACTAGGCCTAAAAATTATTACAGAACTATTCCTAATACATACATACACAAATAATAAATACATACACAAACACATACAACACACATAATACATAAATTCATAGCTATACATGGAGTGCGAAATCAATTTAAAATTTAAAATACAAGCTTGGCTTACTGGTTAAAATATACATGTTTGAACTTGTGTTCCTGTACATAATCATCAACTTGATAATATGCTTTCCCAATTAGGTAATTTTTAAGTGAGCTTTTAAATTTATCTATGTCTGCAATTTCTTTTATGTTGCTTGGTAGCAGATTCATTAAAATTGTTCCAGCATATACAGGTGCTTTTTCATATCTAGCTAGATTATGCCTAGCTATATGTACATCCCTACTCCTGGTATTATGACTATGAATTGTCACATTTGTCTTTATACTTTTGCTAATTTTAACGTACATGATAACTTGATATATATATAAGCTTGGAAACGTAAGTATTTTGTTCTTGTTTCTAATGTTCTTTACATGATTCCAGGTAATTTATGCCGACTATTATTCGGATGGCTCTTTTCTGTCGTCTTAATATTATATCCGTATTAGCCCTACTTGAGTTGCCCCATACCAATGCAGCATAGCTCATGTGTGAATTAAAAAGTGCATAATACACTGGTTTTACCAGATCAATATTACCATAGTGTTTAAACTTTTTCATTATGTATAAATCAGAACTGAGTTGTTTTGAAAGTTGCTCTACGTGTACATTCCATGACAGGTCATCATCTACTTGTACACCTAGCAATTTAAATGTGTCTACCTGTTCCAGATTTTTATTACCATCACTTCCTAAAATTACATTTATCTCTTCAGTCTGTTTATTCTTATTTTTGTTTTTTGCTCATTTATAACTAATGACAAACACTGCAACCATTGCATAATTTCATTCATAGTAACAAAAGTAGTTCTCTCTAATAATGATGTAATACTGTTAGCTATTAATAGAGTTGCATCATCCGCATACATTATTAATTTCCCATCTCTAACAGGAACAGCCATAGGCATATCATTTGTATACACATTAAAAAAAGTGGGCCCCAGTATAGATCCTTGGGGTATTCCACATACTAGCATTTGCATATCTGATGTTATCAGTTCCATTTGTCCACTATTATTCTTATAATTAATAGCTACGTACTGCTGTCTTCCATTTAAATACGAGTGCACCCATTGCAGTGCTTTTCCTCGTATACCAAGTGAGAATAATTTACTTACTAAGATGTTAAAGTCAACTGAATCAAAGGCCTTCGTTAGGTCCATAAACACTGTCACCGTTGTTTTCCGCTCATCCAGGTGAAAAAGAACATTATTTACAAAATCAGCCACTGCAGTGCCAGTGGATCGTCCTGCCCTGAAGCCATGTTGCGTTGGAGTCAACAGATTATTTGCTTCAAAATATTCCTGTATACGGACATGCATAGCAATCTCAAACACCTTTGAAAAAGATGGCAGTATCGATACTGGTCGATAGTTTGTCATATTTTTCCGGTCACCTTTCTTGTAAAGAGGTTTTATCCTAGCTATTTTTAGTGCATTTGGGAATTATCCTTCACTAAAAGAAAAATTTATTAGGTGGACCAGTGGCTGCGCTAATTGTTTAGAGCATTGTCTGATTAATTTGCTCAATACTCCATCTGATCCAATCGTAGTTTTGTTTTTTAGTTTTCCAATTATTTGTAGGATTTCTAGTTCAGTCACATCATGTAATTTCATACAGACCTCCGCTTCCGGGATAGGAACGAAATCAGGGAAATTATTTGCCAGTTTTGATTCATATGTCATGGTCTTTGCGACATTCACAAAATACTTATTTAACATATCCGCGGCCACCTTAGGATCAGTTACACTGTGTCCGTTATCGTTATTTAATTCCAGATTGTTTTCCCCAGATTTGTCATTGAGATCCCCTCGTTCATTGTTTATGATTTTCCATGCAGCCCTTTGTTTGTTAGAAGATTTACCAATAAACGATTTTATCTCTTTAGCTTTAGCATTTTTTGCCATTGCTTTATATTCTGTTTTCTTTGTTCTTAGGATTTGTATGTAGCCTTTATCCGATGTTGTCTTACAATATCTGTATAGTGATCTTAATTTCTTTCTTGCATATAGTATTTCAGTAGTAATCCATTTTTTGCCTATTTTCCGCACTATCTTTCTCTTTGGAAAAGAAAGATTAAATAGGTACTGAATTTTATTTATAAAAAATTGGTATTTCCTCTCAAGAGATGTTTCCCTATACATTAGATTCCAATTTATATTACTTAATTTCCTACGAAATAGTTGAATATTTTTTGGATTCATATCTCTATATTCTAAGGGGTTTATTTTATGTTGCTGCGGAATTTTGGATTTCCCTCTACTCCCTATCACCTGTATCATCTGCGCATCATGGTCTGATATTACCGAGTCCACAACATTCACTATATAATTATCTTGATGTATATTAGTAAATATATTATCAATGGCTGTTTCAGATGTATACTTATACAGATGTATAAGCTACCGGGACCACAGAACAAACCTTTACGAAACTGCTATTTGTTGTGACTGTTGACTTTTTATTTAAGGAATCCAAATACACATTACAAATTTTAGTACTAGCCCCCAAAGAGACCAGATGGTTCGAACCCCAGTCGGGGCAAACTTTTTCGACAACTGCTATGTTATTATTATTATTATTATTATTATTATGCAATGTATGTAATCTGTGTGTCTTCCTGTGTAAAATCAATTTTTATTTTTTGCTTGTTTCACTCCAGCATAGTCTGTGGATGGAATCTTTCCTCAAGTATAGACTAGCCAATTGCTTTTGCTCAACATGGAACTAGGCAAATGCCAAAGTCGTTGTTAGACGAGTGAGCAAGTCATGTATTGAGTACCCGGGAACATTTGCATTTAAATTGATTGATATATATAGGTATAAATTATGGGGTTTTGAGTTAAGTTGTTATAATCATCAGGGGCGCGTGCGCCGATCGAAGCAAGGAGCAAACGAGATGCTCACTGGTTGATCCTGCCAGTAGTCATATGCTTGTCTCAAAGATTAAGCCATGCATGTCTAAGTGCAAGCCAAATTAAGGTGAAACCGCGAATGGCTCATTAAATCAGTTATGGTTCCTTAGATAATACACCAAGTTACTTGGATAACTGTGGTAATTCTAGAGCTAATACATGTGAACAGAGTTCCGACCATCACTTTTCACAATAACCTCTCTGTGAAAGCCCCCTCCTGCGAGCCATCTGGTCTCTTTGGGGGCTAGTACTAAAATTTGTAATGTGTATTTGGATTCCTTAAATAAAAGACATGAACTGAACTGAGAAGGGCGCGTTAACTGTAAGGCCATAATGCGCCACTCTAGCCTATGATAGGCTAGAGACAGAGAGGAAAGACCCATGCTGACTTGATCCAGCCTTAGTTAGGGGGATGAAAGGGAATGTTACCGGGTAGTCAACACATGGCTCACTCACTCTTCTAACAACGACTTTGGCATTTTCCTAGTCTAGTTCGCCAAGGCGCCATTATACCCGGAATGTAGGAGACCCGGGTTCAAACAACGGTTGGTAACCTTGAGATTCTAAAGTTTAAGAGTGCGACAACCGTTAGGTCATCATACGCCAGGAGGGGACCATGCTAGTCAGAAACAGCCACGGGTAGGGTTGTGGAAAGGGAGGGTTCTCTTGCTTTTTTCTTTGTTATTGTCGTCGGGTTGTTGTATGTTACGCTTGAATCTATGTTGTTTGTGTTCAGGCTGAGGACGCTAGTTCTGTGATAGTGCCCGGACCTACCGAGCCAGTAACTGCTCCTGATCCTGATGCACAGGAAAACATTGACAGTGTAGAGGTGAGGCAAAGGTTGGCTGCAAGAACGGGACCACCCCCTCAAGTGACTGCCATTGTTGGGGAGGAGATCCAACAAGCAGCTCAAGTAAACAGCCACAATAACAATTATAAAAACATGTTAATGTGGTTTCTGATCTGTGCAATTTGCCTTCTAATTTATAGAAGAATATTTCTTATGTGATATGATGGGTTGATTACTTGATAAATATGACATTTGCTGGGGCTACTTGAATCAATCGGCTTTTATTAATTATTTTTAGCAAGCATAATTTCAATTATGGTCAAAAATAAATACGGTAGTATAGTAGAAGTAGGTACAACTACGAAAAGATTAGTACATAAAGAACTACAAGTTTTAGTATGTACATCCCAATACTATAGCTTATTTGTTATGCAGGATGATTTGTTGATTAATGGTCTATTTTCACTTTTCAGTGATGGCCCGCTCAAGACATTGAGTGAGATATATATACTTGTTTAAAAATAAAAGAACCTACCATTCATTTGCTCGTCAAGATTCAAAGTTTCTTTATTTGAAAAACTACACATTAGCAAATCAAACTCATGCACTGTCGAGTTCTCTCTGTGAATCACATCTTGCTTTTGATGCACCGCAACAAAAACCACAAATCACTTGCCTGTCATAGGCCTATTTATGTTCAGCTGATTTTGATGCGGTCAAACATTATAACTTGTCTTATATGTCCGAGAGACTGTGCCCCTCAACTCCCCCCCCACCCAAAAAAAAAATGCCAGTAGTACTTCATATTATTTGTAAGACTGAATAAATTCTAACATTTTCCCCCAAAAAAACTGATGGTAAAATTACTTGGGTCATGTTATTGACATACTTATACTTTTAAAAAGTTTGTTATTTATACAGTGAACTAAAGTTAACAAAATTCATTTGAAGGGGTATTCATCTGCTAGACTCAAAAAATATTTTTCATTCAGGCTAACTAGCTATGAATTTAGAAATTAATAGAAAAATTATTGGGTCCCCATGACCCCGACAAAAAATGTCAAACTTAGTATTTTTCAAGCTAGGTCCCATCGGTAAAAATCTTCCATAATAAATAACACGCAGACGATCTTCATGCCCCGTGACCTTGGAGGATTTTGATCCAAAAAATATACGTACTCGACAGTCTTTTCTGAAAGTCCTCTATATTTTGTTTTGTAATTTGGGCAAGTGGTTTGGTCAAAATATGCTGATTACCAAGAAGAGGTGGGATTTTGGAATGCATATTTTTGCGTGTTTTAGTGAATAACCGAATAAAAATATGTTATATTTAGGTTATAATTTGCTAAAACTTAAAAGTATTTTGAATAGGGTTTGCCGTTCAATATTCATTTCAACATTGATAATCATTAATGTTAAATTAGTTATTGATTGAAATTACCTACTGTATGATAGTAAATAATATTGATCGTTGATCTTGGAATACTATAGCTTACTGTTTTAACGTAATTTTGGTTTTACCCACTTTTAACGTTTAACATTGTTGTGAAAAATAACATGAAAAAGAAATTGAATGTTAAATTGAATGTGGTCTGTTGTAGAGCGTAAAAAGCAAAATAAAAAATGTATAATAATATTATACAACATAGGTACTATTATATTATGTAACATTTTCATGGGAAATATGGGTAGAATTTGGCCCAGGGCATTCCTCTGCCAATCGTACGAAGCAAGAAAAGTGGCTAAGTCCATCTTGCAAACATCAGCTAGTACTTAGTGGATTTAACTTCCCAATTCTAGAGGCAAGCTCTGGCAGTAGGTGACTTTCCTAAAACGACAACACAAACGATGACAATGGTCACAGCGTGGGAAACCCCCCCTTTCCACCCCCTGCCTGTGGTTGGATCTGTCCAGCATGGGTTTTTCCTTCTCCCCTATCCCCTAGGCTAGTAGCACATTATTGACGAGCGAAGCGCGAGCGTCTCCACTTGACCTTATGGCTCGATGCTGTTATTTTTTTTTTTTTTTCTGTTACCTGATTTACGGTCGCACCGTTTCTCTGATCGACCTGAAATTTTGCACACATGTACATACCACCTAGGCGGGTTACTTTATAGATTTTGGCAAAATCATTTCAAAAAGTTAAAAAGTTACATTAATTAATCACAATTTTTTTTTTCAAACTAAACGGCGACAAAATCTGAGGTAGCAAATCATTTAGAATAAGAATCGATCACGAATATGTTATTTTTATTTTGATCCGATAAAGTAGTGTAGATGGAAAATTACATTTTAACAAAAGTAACGTACCATGGCAACGAAAAGTCGCACAAAAATTCTGGTCACTATGTACTGCCACCTAAATAATCAAGGTTAAAATAGTTTGCCCAAAGAAATGATGTCAAGGTCCTTCTAGATGGCGGTGAATTTTATCCATTCTATCCATATTTTACAAATAATTCCAGCTAAACGGTCAAGACCTTAAAGACTTAGGTATGTTAATTATGGGAATGTCGTACTCGGGTCGTAATGCACGTGCCGGTGCTCGCTCATCAACGCGTCCAACTGAGCGTTTTCCTAGTAATGACATAAACAGTTGCTGCCCTCAGAGTCAGTCTTCCTGAACCTCTTATTGATATGATCGATAAATATAATAAATGACTTGCCCAGAAAATCTTAATTTACCGCTCGTGTTGTTACTTGTTACTATCTCCTCTCACTCTCGACTATCACAATTAACTTTATAACAGTAAAAAATCTAAAAAACAATTTGCCCCACCCCTTAACCCATTGGCATACTATTTTCCTAAAAAAAAAATACCCTAGAAATTTAATTTAATTTGCAGACATTTTTCTGTAGCATAGTGTCTCAGGTAAAAGTAAAACATAATTATAAAGCCATTTGGAAAGCAAACCCCAAAAAATTGTTATGTGAAATAAATAACACTTTATTGAAGCAGTACCAACATTTTTAATCATGTAATGTCACATTAAAAAGTGGTATAGTCTGTTCAAAATCAAAGTTTTCAAATATGGGGGTAAAGTTTAGGCCCCCCAAAATAATATGAATTTGAATATTTTTCAAATAATATTAGAAGAAGAAGTAGGCTACAGTCAGGTTTAGAATTAGGTAATTTTTTTTGTGTATTTCCACATTTTGTTACATTTTTTATAATCTTCTTCTGTTTTGGGGAATGGTCGTGGGGCTCGAAGCCTCTCCCCTGGTATTCTTTAGTGCCTGGTGCGAAGCACCTATAACTAAAAATCTGATGTGTGCCAGAGTTGGGCGATGGACAGCGTCCTTGCGCTGCATGGTAATTGGTGACAGGCACCGTTGATTTCGGTAAAATACCGCCGGAACTTGAAAATGGCAACAAATTTCTAGGATTTGCATCCGTGGCAGAAAAGTCCCACAAGAGACATCCAAGGAGAGTTATTTTTATCGTCACGGAGGTCTTAGTCGTGGGTCCACTACACCCACTCGACGACGACCGGCGATGAGACGTTGACGAGCCCGCAGAAGCCGTGCCTGACGACGTGGAGGCAAGAAACGAGGTACCAGTGCTGCAATGGGGCGCGTGAATACGTCGCTTCTTCTCGGAATAATGTGGGCAAGTGCAGAAACCTGGGGATTTGGTACCGCTTCTAGAGATGCGTAAAATCTGGCAGCTTGTGCAGCAATGCGTTGGTCGACGGTTTGCAGACCGAGGTCAGCGTGAACCTCAGACATTCGTGTCCAGCGAGGGAGAGAAAGGGACACACGAAGAATCTTGTTTTGCACCACTTGTAGTCGGTTGCGGTGGGATGCTGCACATCCTCCCCAGACAGGAGATGCGTATAACGCCGCTGAACGGATTACAGACGTGTAGAGGCGGAGCTTGGCCGTTACCGAGAGCTGTGCATTCCGCAGAAGGGGGTGTTATGTTTTAGAGAAAACTAACTCCATAGTGAAGTACAATATTTTGAAACTTTTATAATGCATAACTTGCAACAAATCGATCATTGCGTGTGATTTTAAAGAGTATAGTCTGGTAAAATAAAAATGAAGGATTATTGGCAAAAAAGAATGCGACGTCAAAGTATTTCAAGCAATTCCAATGATAGTACGAGTATGAGTTGTCGTAGTACTCCAATGGGTTAAATACTGTATTTATGCGAGTTTGGCCTCGGGTATGTTTCAAAATATCAATTCAAATAGTGGGGTGTGGCCAATATGTGAATTAATTTGTCAATACGAAGTATTTAACTATTTATAAGTTATAAGTTATAACATACTAGTACTATTTAAAAGCTGAATGGTCAAAACTCAAAATAGGGGTGCCGCCATTACTTGATGGCTTCCTTTAATTGAGTATATACCGGGTTGTTGTGGTCACATCACATGATCATTAGTATCTACTGCAATTTTATTTATGACTTTTTGGGCCGATTTAAATGCAATGCGGCAGGTTAACATAAAACAAAATTTTGTTAAATGGTCTATTGTATTCGATTTCAATTGATTGCGATTGATAATTTTAAAAATTGCTCACCTTTAGATTAATAATTAATATAATGTGCACTTTTATCGTAATTGAAATTCATATTGAACGGCAACCCTTGTATTTCTTGTCTTCATTGTGTAATTTGCTTTAATAACCTAAGCTGGCTGAATTTGATAGATACATAAATATACACATAGTTGCCATCAAGAATAGCTCCATTTAAAATGCATCATTCCTCTTCATTGACGTGTATATGTATATATATTATATATATATAAGTAAATCCAGGACTTCAGCGAGTGTGTATTAGCAGGATGGTTTTCCCAATTTATAATGAAATCTATGGTTAATTATGACTCCTATGAATATATAACTGATTGGTAGGTCTGTATATTGTGGAGAACTACCCGCTTCGCAAATGCTTTTTATAGTTCGCATAATGGAATGACTATGTGTAAGCTATACCTCCACTTCACCATTCCAAATTTATATGAAATCTATTTAATTTGATGCAGATAAATGTTGGTATCTTAAAGTGTGCGATGTTTAGAAAAACATTGTTCATCAAAAATTAGTTCGAGTATGTTTTTTTTGATGGAACAGTTCTCAAATGCGTTGGGTATCTAAAATTGGATTTTCTGAAAATTTCATTTATATCGAAGTAGCTGTTTTTTTCAGTACAGAGCTGACAGATTGTACCAAAACCCATAGCAGTTCTAAGTTCAGAGATTTCAAAGGTAAAACATACAATTATTACAAATAATTTAAAAAAAAACAAACAATCTGTTTGGGGTAGAATTGGCCCAGAGCATGGCTCTGCTAATCGTAAAAGGCAATTCAAGAGAAAAGGTCCACCTCGCAAACATCAGCTAGTAAGAGGGGAGTATATTACTCCCCGAAACTAGAGGCGAGCTCTGGCAATCGTCGTCGGGGACACCTCCCCTTCCCTTGACAAACTTCCTGGCGACTGACAAATGACACAACGAATGATGACAAAGACGATGACGACCGCGACGTGAGAAACCCTCCTTCCTCCCCTCACCCGTGATGGGTTCTGACCAGCATGGGCCCCTCCTCTCCATATCCTCTAGGCTAGAGTGGTGCATTATGACCTAACGGTTGACGCGTCCTTAATCAAAAAAAAAAAAAAGGTAGACAAATTCAAGTCTTTGCTATGCTCATCCAATCATGTGAATGTTGAATTGCAAATATTTCAAGGCTTGATGAAATTTGTTTTATATGCTAGCCTCCCAGCATGTTCCTCTTTCTAACCATGGCAATAACATCTTTAATAATTATTGAGAGTTGAACCCATATAGCAATTTGATATTAGAAAGAATATTTTAAACAAAAGTAGGCCCTACCATTAGAGTTCTAAAGAAATATTGATGGATTGATAGGAGATTTGGGGTTTTCAGATGATTTTGTTAACTGTGTGCTTTGCTTATGAAACTACATAGTAACTTTACCTAGTAATTTGTGCAATACTATTCTAATTTATAAAGAAACAACATTATACACATACAGTATATTGTTTGGATTGTACCAAGTACAGTATGTATTTAAAAAAATGTTTATCAGTATTAGCTGCTAAATTCAAATTCGTTTTTCTATCACAGGGTGGTTGGCATCTTTCTTTTTCCTGTCTCTTGTGTACTAGTCATTTCTAAAATAGCATTTGTGTTTTTACTTTTTATTATATGTTGGCCTAAAGACCTACCTATTTCTTGCATGAGATGGAGTTACATATATACCAGGGTGTAAATTGTGAAAGTGTTTCCACAATATTAAACCAAATTATTTCTAGATAATATTATGTTACACTATCACATCATGTTTAAATGTAACATTAATGTACAGTAGTTCTTGTTTTATTACAATGAAGAAGACATTCAGTGTTTATTATGCTACTGCCTGTGCCTAACAAGGGAGCATAATGAATGATACTCTTTTTGGTATATTCCAATAATACAATTGACGTGTATCTCGTTGGAATATCCAGGTGGTTGAATACAAGACAAGATATATGCATAGCATTGTACTATTGGAGTCAACTATACATAACAATATTCAGTACCTTAAAAGAAAATATATTATATACCACCATATTCTAACTGCAAATTAAAAATGCAGGCCTGTATGTACAGTATTGCCATTGATAAATACAATCTTTATTAAACAATAATATAATACTGGATGCCTATTTACTCCCTAGTCCACCACTATACTGGATACTTTATACTCTACTCTTATACTCTGTACCGGTACCATGTAGTGTACTCTATTATCTGTGCCGGTACTGTTTGTAATTTAACCACTAATCTCCTTCATAAACACTTTTTATGGTTGCGTTGATGGATGAAGGTTTTTAGACAATTTTGTATCAAGGTAGCTCTTATTACTTGATGATGTCATTGAGGTAGTATTGTAAGTGATGGAAGCCTACTATGAATAATTGGGATATCTTAATGTAATAATGTGTTTAGGCTAGTGCTAACTCAATGAAACTAGAAAATGAATTCTCCACCAACTGTATTAGATTGCTGTTAGTGTTAGTATAATATAATATATAGAGGTACACCAGTTCAGAAAATGACAAAATGAGCATAGATTCATTTAATTTATCTCATTGCCATATTAACAATGCAAGCACCGATAATATAGGTATTGATGCAAGTGTACCAGCTTTGAGGTGGCTCTCGTTGCCAAAGATACCAGCTAGTGAATCATTCAAGATTTTGTCAAGATTTTTTAACAGTTTACTAGCTAGATGTTATTGAAGGATTGCTCTTTTTCTTTGGATATGGTTTGCCCATACTTGATACACCTGTAGTGGATTTTTCTTTGTCTCCACGTAGTTTTTGTTTTGAGGTGCCAGAGAACTGACGCCGTATTTTAATCAGCAGGTCGCTGTACATTCGGCTAGTGCATGAGAGAATTGGCATCGGTTTCTGTACTAAGCCATTTTCATCACCTGTTGAAAAATATGCAGAAAGTTGCTTAATTTGTTATTTATTATCCACTGGATTATATTAGGGTATTTTTTCAATTGGTGAACTTACGTTCAAAGAGAACTACAATGTATAGAGCGTGATCCAAAAATAGTCCAGTTTCAAACCCATTTACCCAAGGGGGCAAGTCGTAAATACACTTCATTTGGCCATTCTCGTCACATAAGTCAAACTCTCCTGAAGCAGAATATGTATAGATACCATTATATTGTATTGATTAATGATATTTATGCATAACAAAAGGATTTGTACAACATGAACAGGCAATTAATCATTTATTAATAATTTGATTTATGTAGGGATTGAGCTCTTGGCATCACTGTTCTGGAGTGTACAAGAGGAAAATGCTTAAGTGGAGCAAGCTTTGCTTTTCATAAATCAGCCACCAATATCTCATATGGTAATTATTCTTCTTAACATTTAAGCTAGGAAGAGAACGTCTAAGATGGTTTGGACATATGAAAAGGATGGGCAGAGAGAGGATTCCAAGACAAGAATTTGAAGCGGCAGAGGAGGGGAAAAGAAGAGTAGGAAGGCCAAGAGAAAAATGGGAAAGATTAATTCAAGAAGACGTTTTTAACGGAATGAAGTGTGGGAGCATGTGGCAAGAGTAAAGCTGTGGGAGGACAGAAGAGAGTGGAGTAAATTGGTGGAGAGGAAGGAGTTAGATGATGTGGAAGAAACACTGAGTCTGGCAAGCTTAGTATCTACAGTTTAATGCCCTTGATAATGGTGGAAAACCACCACTCAACCCGACATAGTTGGAACTGAGTTATGATGATTATTATAACATCAAATCATTTTTTATAAAGTAGATTTAGAGGAGTGATTAGGATTGCCAAAGCTTGCCCCATTAAAAAGATCCTTGTGTTCTGTCAAATTTGTTACTTCTGAAAACAATGTTTAAATAAATTCTGGTGTAAAGTGATACGTAGTTAGTTACACAAACAACATAGTTGCCCAACAATATTTCTCGGAGTTGGTGTGAATTTGATAGCATGCACATTGCCGACTGCCTGATAGACTGTCAAATGGTGTTGCGCAAACTATTTGGCAATAAAAGCTAGCAACTTCCAGATCTTTTTAAAGTATTATGTGATTGTTGATCACCCAGTTGGTGTCCCCAATGTTTCTTTATTTTATTGCTGGTGTAGCAGGGCTAGCAATAAAGTTGTGCAATGGCCAATGGGAGTTAGGCAACACTGTTGATCATTAAACAGCCACTTTAATAAAAAATAGATTTCAAATCATCGTAATTACTATTTAAAAAACATGGTTGACAAACACTTCTATATAGGCATAGGCTACATAGCCTGTAAGAAAACTTGCTGCAATGCATCTGTAGCATGCCCAAAAGGCACTGTATTGAAACACGTTCAAAAACCACCTTTATGATATGATAAAAAAAAAGCATAGCATGCAACATACTGTAACTCAACACGGGAACTGTGGCACAAGTGCACAGTGCACAATGCACATGCCTATTTTGAATGTGATTGATTTTTTCTATGTACAATGCTAAATTTATTATACATGCTCAATAAATATCTCTATAGAACTATGAAATCTATTACAAATTAATAGTTTTTTTGAGATGAAAGTTTGTTAGAGGTGAATTTATTAAAATTGTTCTTCTGCGCACACTAAGTACTAGTATGTAGATACGTTTTGCACAAAGTTTTTACCCATAGGCCTACTTCATTTAAATTAAATTAAATGTAAGATTGGTTAGAATAATTATATTGAAAATATACCATACGTTTGTCTATAAGTGTTTCCGGTATTTTCATTTGAGAAGTCATCACAGCAGTCCCCGACTCAAATACTTTATTCAGAGATGTTGACTTTCCACTCTCTGGAGTCTCATATAGCACTTTTGTGTCTAGACCCTCGGCTAAAGAAGTTTTTGTGCTGTGTGGTGGTGACTTGGAGACATTTTGTATATTCTTTCTATGGGAAGTTTGTTTGGAACCGTGGCTTCCAACTGATGTCTGGGATGAAAGTTTTTTACCCTAGTAAAAAGAAGAACAACGATTGTTAGGGATGGGACGTTTAAACGAATAATTTAGAATGGCGCGTAAACGTTCATGATACTTTTTTTCCAGGCTGTGCGGGCGTTCGGATTTAACAGTGTATAAACAAACGAATTTTGTACAGACGATCCTACTAGTAGCCTACTATTATTGGATGAGTGTAGCGAGCGAAGCAAAAATTCCATTCTACTACACTGGAGAAAAAAATCCCGAATGTTTTTCTTTTTTTGTTTGTATTTTTGTGTCTGTTAACACGATTCAGGCTAAACCGATATTTTCTTGGTGTACGTGGTATTTTTGTCAAACGGTACAAATACGAGTTTTGTACCGTTTGACAAAAAAATTCGTACACAACTGTTATTTTCAGAAAACTATTTTAGCTATAGTCAAGTTATAGCTAAAGGTGTTTAGAAACTATGTCCAGAAAACCGATTCTCATAATTTAATTTTGAACTAGTCTTGTATATCACACTTTTGTCCAAAAATCTAAATATAATTTTCAAAAGTGAGGTTATGTCCTGCCCAAAAATATTCACAATTTTTTTTTCTGTTATTTTAAAGGCCTTCTTTCATTCAGCAAACTTTTCAGACATGTTTCTTCGACTTTCAAATTATCGGCCAGAGGTGATACAATAGCCTCATTGAATAGCCTTAAGTGAAAGAGAGCCATGAAATTACCAGTGGGGGAACCCCCCCCCCATTCCCCCGTCAATTCACACCCTGCCTACACGAGTATGCAAAGAAGAGGGATATAGTAGTATCGAAGTGTATAATAGCATCCTTTGGTAGGGGTATAGTAGTATCTATGCTTGGTAGTATCTATGCTTGGTAGTATCTATGGCAAAGAAGGACCTACTGTTGGAAGTCCCATGCTGTCAGATTCTGGTGGTACTATAATTATATGTGCTCCTGCTTCAGATCTTGCATTCTTGATAAAATCGTAGAATACTCTCATCGGACAATTTGGATTTGCAATTAATTCCTTATCTTCGGCGTACATTACGCGTATGTAAACCATTTTTATAAGTAAATATTTTTAATCACATTCAAACGCAAATTTCAACCACATTTAAACTCTATCGTCATTTTATATTTCAAACATTTACCCGCTACACCGCCTTATTTAAGTTTGTTGCATTGGTGTATGTGATTTCGTTGTATTTAACAGGCTTTTATGTAAACAAAACAAACCACAAACATCGTACATAACCTAGAAAGCAGAAAAAAAGTTAACCATTCAAACAAAATTTGTAGTCATATTTTAGTACTTAGTTTGTTAGGTTGTGTCATGCATATTAGGGCCTAATATTTAAGTTTGATATTAAAAAAAAAAAAAATAACGATGGTCAAATTAGACTGGAAGAGAATTCAGTCTCGCCCTCCAGAAGATTTTTCTGATGAAGAGAAAGACGACTTGTTCAATAGTGTGGCGTGGTACATTCCTGAACCTAATTTAGATATTGAACGGTTAAAAATCCTCTTAAAAACAGCACAAGAAATTCTTAAATACAAGGGCGAACAGGTAAATATTATGCTGTAGGCCTTAGATATATTGTTCCTAATCCTATTTCCAGGCCGGCTAGCCTAGGCTACCCAGCTAGCCCAGGCTAGTTTGTAGGCCTACCCTAGCCTGTGGTGCTTATGTGTATTGTATTTGTATTGGTTCTCCCTACATGTAAATCGGTGTAGGTTGTTTTCTCTCTCTTCTCTCTTATTGTAATTCCATTCCTTGTCTCATAGTCATTACCTCTACAATGTAGGCTACCTTCTTTAGGTGCTTATTCACTCTTCTCTAATCCTTGCACTTATGACTTGTTGAGGAACTTGAGATAGGCTAGCTAGGTAGCCCCTAGCTAAATGGTTGAAACAAGTGAGATAACATTTTCATGGACCACGTTTATTACGCGAGCCGGGTCCTGAATGGGTTATCAAACCTAGGCCTACTTGAGCCCGGACTGGATTTGCCTGATAAACACCTCGGTCTGGACTGAGTTCAGTTTGACATCCAGTTCGAACTGAGCTCGTACAAGAGGCCCACCATAGCTGCTAGAGTTAAGGATAGAATCATGGGACAGTGTAGGCCTAGGCCTAGCCTACACTTTTTTTATGGGTGTGTGTAGGCTTATAGTAGGCCTAGGCTAGGCCCTACACGTTTACTGTTTCTCTAAAAACGATAATCGCATGTAGGCCTAGGCCTAGTATTAAGGCTATGTTTTGTGCACCGACCAGCGGCGGTCCAAAAGTTTGTGGCTGATGTCTAGCCTTGGTTTTACTTAAAGGAGTTATCTCATCTTGGTTTCACTTCATAGCATACCTAGGCCTATCTTTAACCATTCAATTTCATGGTAGGCCTAATAGGTCTTTGATGCAGCTTGATCGGACATGTGGTTGCTAAGTAATAGAGTTTTAAAATATCACTGCACGATAACCAGTGGCCTAAAAATGACGTAGGTAACTGCACGGCCACTCATCGAGTCGACCCGAGCGTGTAGCCGGCTCGCGGCCTGCACGCGTTACGAAGTGCTCGGCTCGGCAAAACATGGATTTCAATTCAGGAAATTCCTATTAAACTGTTTTTATTATAATAGAAAATTAACTTGCGCGTTCATATTAGGGATGTCAATACCCGGAAATACCCGGGCTACCCGCGGGTAGGCCTAGTAGGGCCTAAATGTTTGATTTATCGTCATGGGTGTAGGGTAAAATGATTCAGAAAATCATTGGCAGTTGCAAAGTATTGGTAAAAGGGCACGTATATTTTAGTGTTCGATGACTCACGATTTTTGGGATCTGAGGAACTACATCAAGCGGAAAGGATCATTGATTGATTACTACATTCCAATGCGCATATGTACCCAACCGAAATCGGATCGTAGGCTGCTCAAGGTCAAACCTTGCCTTTATCCTGATGCATGTACTCCCACTCCCCGCGCACTACTTCTGTTTCAGTTCATTCAAAAGTGATCTTTCACTTCTTGATATCTCATCTTTCAAACCAAATATTATCCATGTTGTCACACAATAAATATTGGACATCGAATAACGCTGTAAATGCACAAAACAAGTAGTAGGCCC